>PVLC010006910.1:0-35484 GCA_004027655.1 Graphiurus murinus
GGATGACGAAGAAAGCTTTCACCAAAACTGATCTCCCAAGCATGCATAAGTCAGCTCACCACGAGCTACATGGTTTCAAGATTTCCAACTGGGGAAGGAGTGTTTCAGAGTTCAGGTAAAGTATAAATGATCAAGCAGACTGGCCTGGTCACTGTGGTGCCATGTAGGTCTTTCAACACTAGAGGTTCAGAACGTCTACAGAAGGCCAACTGTGAGCCCTGTCTTAGCAGAACCTCTTTAGCTAGACCAGGGCTTTGGAGCCAGCCACGAGATTTCAAAGAGCATATGTAAGACCTCGGGCAATATACCTGGACTGTGTTTTAGTTTGGGTTTTTTTTTTTTTTTTTTTTTTTTGCGGTACTGGGGATTGAACTCAGGAGCATTCTACCTCTGAGCTACACCCCCAGTCTTATTTTTTTATTCTTTATTTTGAAACAGGGTCTCAGTAAGTTGCGAAGTGCCTCACTAAGTAGCTGAGGCTGGCCGCAAACCCGGATCCTCCGGTCTCAGCCTCCCAAATGCTGGGATTACAAGCGTGCACCACCATGCCCAGCTTAGTTTGGGTATTTTTAATAACATATTTAATACATGTTCATTATAGAAAACCTAGGAAATACTTATTAAATAAAAATATATGTGTGAATGTATCTCAACTGTTAGTCACTATTAGCAAATGGTGTAAATCCTTGCAGATTTTTGAGGCTTACTTTGTTCATTTGACATACAGTAAAATAACCTTCACCTTTGAGGTTAAGACCTTTGAAGCCTCCCATATGTATTCTCCTTTTTTTTCCCTCCAGAAGTTACAACAATCCCAGATTAGGTCATCCAATTTTTTTATTTTCCTTATAGTTTTGTCATATGCATATGTAATTTGAAAATTCATATGAAGCATTCCATTCTATTCTTCCGTGACTTCCGTTTTTTGACGAAAATTAAGTTTTGCTACTCTATTTCATTCAGGTGTGTAGCTATAGTTAATTACTTTGCTCTTGTGCAGCTTCCATCTCATAAAATGCTAGTTTATTTTTCCATTTATCTATTTATCTATTTATTTATTGGTTTGTTTGTTTATTTTGTGTGTATGTTGAGGTGCTGAGGATCAACCCCAAGGCCTTCCACAAGCTGGGCAAGCACTCTACCACTGAGCTACATCCCTCGCCCCCATTCTATTACTGATGAACATTTGGATTGTTTCCTGCCTCCTGTTATTACAAATAATATTGCTATGAAAATTCTACACATTTATTGTCATTCACATGCACAGAACTTTTCTAGGGAATAATCTCGGGAGAGAAGCCACTGCTTCATAAGGTTTGTGCATTATCAGCTTCACCGAGCGAGCGATGCCAAATGGTTTTCCAAAGTGGCTGTCACCTCAACGTATGAGACAGTCCATCGCTCCACATCCTGGACAACACTTGGTTTTGTCGGACTTTCTCATTTTAGCCAACGTGGTAGGTGAGAACAAGTATGTCATTGTGCTTTGAATTCACATTCCCTGATTATTGAGATTATGATTTCATATATTTATTGCCAAGTATTACTTCTTTTCTGTGAATTGCATACTCATGTTCTTTGCCTATTTTTAAGCAATTCACAGTACTTTATATATTCAGTTCTATCTCCATGTATTTATGTTTGAGGCTATCAAAAACTATACTTTCAAATCTGACCTATTTTAACAAGAATGGTAACCTATGTTTTGTAAAGCCTTATGGTTTTTTTAATTGGTCTAGTTATAAAAGTTTTAAGTAACATGTTTTTATTGCCTTTACTCTGATTTTCTAAAGAACAAAAGTAGATTCTGTGTCAGATAAATAATGATAAGGTTAGTATCAAATGGAAGACCAAGTGGAGAAAAAATACCCCGCTATTGGCTTTACTCATTCTATTACTTGAAGACAACAATAAATAATTTTTTGTTATTGAAGTGTTTTGCAGTATTAAATTTCAGGGGGTATTGAAAACAACCACTCTCCATAGCTAGTTTAATTATGCATCTCAGAATCATATACACAGTAGCCATATTTCCCCCTATTTTGGCTTAGGGTGCCTAAGGAAAAAAAAATGTGCTTGAAATTAGATATAACAGAACAAAGGGGCTTTTCCTGGAAGGCTGATACCTTCTCAGTGGAGCATTCACACACAAGACACTGAATGTGCCAGATGCCAGGGAGAAAGGATGGTGTGTTTCAGAACCTGCCCTCGGTGACGAGTCAGTTAGAAAGACAAAGAATACACAAAAGAGTACACATCTGAGGAACAGTATGTGAACCAGTGGAAGGGTGTCATAGTTCTAATTTCTGGACTAAAATTGAAGGTGGTAAAGGATCAATGGAAAAACGCGTGCTTCTGGCCCCACCTCAGGCTAAGACTGCTGGTTCTGCATTCCCTTGTCCTAACCCGCGTTCCCTGCCAGGATCCACAGGTCAGATGCAAGGTGCTGTGTGGGGAGCTCCCATCACTGCATCGCTCTCTGCCCGCCCCACGTGGTGGTCTCCAGCACAGCTCTGCCATCCAGCCGCCCCTCAGCTCTCCGGGATGAAAGTACGGTGTGGAGTCCCTCCCCCGTGCTCAGAGACTTTTGCTTTCACTCCAGCCCTGGCTCAGCACTGAGGATTTAGGGCTACTGGAAGCCTGGCTTACCTAGAAAAAGCAGGTCTCCTTCCTCAGAGAAAAACTCAGTTTTGTATGTGAACGGAAGCCTAAGACCATGGGAAGAATCCCAGATCCCACAGGCCAAGGAGCTCCACTCCATCACCACCTCCAGATGAGAGCCTCTTCTAGGCATGGAACTTTGAGTCTACCTATCAATGGAAATGCAAATTTCCCCCAAACTCAGATTTGCTACAAGTTCCACTTTTAAGGAGGCAATGTTCCCCCCCACACACACCAACATGCAAAGGGTACTCAGGTCTAAGAATCACAGAGGCAATTGAAAAGACCCAGACCCGGACCATACCTATTTTCGCAGCCTCCGCTTTCAGGTTGAAATCCCAATTCCTTGGTAGCTTTAGAGACATTTTGCTTCTGGTCTGGGTGAGTAGCTGGTGAAGTGGCCAGTCTGTCACGACAGGTGCCCTCCTGGCTTCTGCGATCTCTCCCTTTGGTTTGTGTCTGTCTTTTCTCCCTTACGATGGCTTTGAAGGCTGTGGTAGATGTGGGGTTGGCTTGCCAGTGTGCCTCCTCCTTTCTCTTAGATGAAAGGTCCACCCATCTGTCTCCTGCAGATGGCACCCAGCCCCCCACCTGCAGCCCCTAGGGGCTGACACCCCACTTCTCTTGGTTCAGTTTTACCAGCAATACCCCAGTTGACACTTCATGTCTCGGGAAGCAGAGCTCCTGTAGGAAAGAATCTCGGGCCTCACTGAGGCAAAGTTGTGAAAAACAACTGCTGCCTCTTGGCTTTTTTTTTTTTTTTAACTGTCTGCTTCCTCGTGTTTGAGGAAGTGGGGGCTGTTGGGTGATGATGCATTATGAGCGTACTTTCTTAAGAAAATCACTTGGAGAATACTTATGAAATTAAAGCAAGTACATGTGTGATATGAGGCTATGGTTTGGATGAAGAAGAAAAATTCCAGAACTCTCACCAAATAAATACCTCGACTCTCTACTCTCAGAGTCCTCACCTCAAGGATCAAACATTTAAAAATGGTCAGGAAACAGACAGCATTCTGCCACAGTGACCTTTTTAAAAATGCTTCCTGTGTCAGGACCACAGAGCCAGCCCTCCACCTGCTGATCCCAGCCTGGTGTAGGAAGGGTTTTGATGCACTAGCTAATGAGTTGATTTTAGCTGAGAGACTCACTCAAAGGTCATAATGGTTCTTTGGCATTGAGTATAGGGTGTGAGCTTTAGAATCAGACCAAGGTTGTCTGAATCTTAAAAACAACAACAACAACGACCAAAAAAAAAAAAAAAACCCTCAGTTTTTCTACTTCCTAGCTCTACATTTTAACAAGCAGCTGAATCTTTTCTGGGTCTCAATGTCATCAGAAAAATAAGATTGATAATAACCATGACTGCATAGAGTTGTTGGGAAGATATCTAGTATAGAACTTGCTGCACAGTGGTTACACCACAAACATTAGTTCTACTCTTATTCTGTTTAGCTCAGGTCTGTGACAGGCTTTTATATATTTAACTGGTTCAGCCTAACATAGTGATTAAGCACTGGGACCCTGGACCCAGACTGCCTGGATTCAAATTTCAGCTCTATACTTTCTTTCTGTGTGACTTTGGACAAGTTTTTTGGCCATTCTGTACTTTAATTGCCTTATATGGAAATGGGGCAAAGAATAGAGCCTACTTCACAGGGTTGTTATGAGGTTTTATTAGATAGCAGGTACAAAGTACTCAGCATGATCACTGCTCACCAGCATGTAAGCCCTGCCTCCTTGACCTATTCATTCTCCAATTCCCCAGGACCACTCTCATACTTTCTTCTTCACCTCCCACCTCCCACTCTCTGTTGATGACCTGGCTTCCTGTTTCATTAAGAAAACTGGTGCAACTGGAAGAGAATGTCTGCCAGCTCCTGCCACCACATCCACCCACTCATTTGCACAGAAGCATGTACCAACCTTCTCCCTCCTATAGCGGCTGAGGCTGAACCAACTCTCATCACGCCCCCATCTCTACTGCACCAGCACATGCTCCTCTCTTGGATCTTTCCCATCACTGTTCAACTTACTGTTTTCATCCTCTCTTTTTTAAAAAATCTCTTAGCCGGGGCGTGGTGGCGCATGCTTGTAATCCCAGCATTCGGGAGGCTGAGACCAGAGGATCCGGGTTCGCGGCCAGCCTCAGTACCTAGTGAGGCACTCCGCAACTTAGTGAGACTCGGTTTCAAAAATAAAGAATAAAAAATAGGGCTGGGGGTATAGCTCGGAGGTAGAATGCCCCTGAGTTCAATCCCCAGTACCGCAAAAAAAAAAAAAAAAAAAAAAAAAAAATCTCTTAATGCTACTTCTCCCTTTGGCTATAGCTCCTTTTCTCTCCTTCACTTTTGAGCAAAGCATTGGTAAAAATTTGCCCTTGCAAATGTCTCTCCTCTTATTTTCTTATTTTCTCCTGGATTCCTTCTACTGACATTTCTTTTTTTTTTTTTTGTTCCTATTACTCCATAGTATGTCTTCTCATCAAAGACTCCAGTGACTTTTCTGTCACTAAATCCAGAGGTCAACTCTCCATCCCCATCTCACTGGCCCATCAGCAGTGTTGGACACATCTGACCACTTTCTCCAGCTCCGACACCTCTCTATCTGGCTCCCAGGAACTATGGCCAACCTGGCAGTCGGCCTGCTTTCCTGGCTACTTTGTTTCTGATTCCTTGCTAATTCCTCCTCATCTCTCTAACCTCTAAATATTGAAGAAAACCAAGGCTCAGTCATTGGACGTCTTTACCATTCCTACTCACAGATTGGTGGGCTCATCTGTCTTAAGATTTTAGATACCATGGATCTATGATGACTCCAATGTACATTTCCAGTTCAGACCACCCTCTGAACTCCAAATCTCTGCTTAGATCTCTAACAGCCATCTCAAGCTCAACCTTATCCCAAACTTACATTCAGGGACCATTTCATCGGGAATGAAAGGAACATAAGAGGGAAGAACCACACAACCGTATCCCAAGCCTCAACTCCCATCCTGTCTGCTCACATTCCACTTGCCAGTGCAAGTCACATGGCAGAGCCCAAAGTGACAGAGGCAGGAGGAAGTACACACAGCACCAGGGCTGGTGGGAAGTTCATGTTGGCTGATCAAGGCTTCAATCCATCCCTCCAACCCAGTATACCAGGCTGGCCTCCAGTTCCCCAGCAGGGCTGGATTCCTCAGACCTTGATCAGCCATCTGGGGATTTTGGAGCCTCCACTCTTGCACTATTGCCTGCACGACCCAAAGGCCACTATTTTTCATCCTGTCCTGAGAGAGTTAGCCATCTTGAGCCCTAACTCAGGAGCATGCCCATAGGGAACTTGACACCATCTGAAGTTTCAGTCCTGGGATCTTTAACTTAAGAATTCCAAAGATATTTTGAAGATGGCCTTTACAAACACACAGGGAACTTACTTTGCTCTTCAGGTTGGGTTCCTGTAAGTCTTGGAAAAACTCATGACCCATGGGGGAAGTTGGTTGTGCATACTTGGAAAGGGGATCAGAAAAAAGCAGCTCTGGGAAGGCGAGACACAGCAGCCTTCTTCCACAGCCCTTTCCAGGGGTCAGCTCCCTGAGGAGGAGGAGAGGGCTGTTGCCTGTCCTGTTGTCCCTTCATAAAATGAAGACCCAGACGTCTGAACCTAAAGTTTGAATTAGCACCCACAATAACAAAAGCAAAACTCCATCCATCTAGTTTCTTATTCATGCTAATCATTTAAGGGCTAAAGTTTTGCTGGATATTGGAGGCAAGTTCATGGACAAGCAGACTTGGTTTCTGCCTCTCTCCCTTCCCATTCACTCCCAAGTGCACCTAACAGTCTGTGGAGGGAGAACAATTAACTAAATTAACTACAATATGAGAAGGTCTATCCTAGCAGACGTGTAGGGAGCTATGGGAGTTCATATGGAAGAGCCTAATTGGAACTTGAAAGCGGCAGAAGTGTATTTTAAATTCAGTTTTGATGAACAAGTTAGGGAGACAAGAGGGTTGGGAAAAGGGCTCTGGTTGAAGCTAATAGCATAAAAGAGGCACAGAGACAAGAAAGGTCTCTATGGCTTGCTCCTGCGAGGACAAAAAGGGTGAGATAGGAAGGGGTGAAGGTGCAAAGGTAGGCCCGGCCTCATGGGATGGAGTCATACAGGACCAGTGAGCCTTGGTAAAGAGTTTTGACTTTACCCTGGGTGAAATAGAGGGCACTAAGAGGGTTTTAGCAGGGTAAGAGTAAGGAGGATGCAGTAGACACCAAAGCGAGAGGGAGAGAGGAGACAGGTCAGCAGCAGTGGGCTTGGGAAGAAGGGGGAAAGTACAAGAGCTATTTAAGGTGGGTTTTTTGTTTGTTTGCAAGGCAAGCACTTTGCCACTGAACTATATCCCAGCTCCACAAGACCTATTTAAAGGCTAGAATCAAGCGCCCCTGGGAGATTATTATAAGAGAACAAAGAGAAGCCATGATCCTGATTCTAGTCACTGGAGAGGTGGAGCTTCTGTCACAGAGATGGAGCATGCACACAAAGAGTGAGACTTAGCCAGGGACAGGGAGGTGAGGTCCCCCTCTGAGAAGATGGGGGGCTTAGTTTGGGGAACGCTGCACTTAGGGACTTAGAGGACCCTCGAGTGCAGGTCTCCTGTAGCCATGTGTGTCTAGAGCTCAGACAGACTCCCTCATTCACTCACTGGGTTACTCCATAAACATGTATCCAGGACTCTGATGGACACTGAATAAACAAGCATGCAGAGCCGCATGAGGTACAAAGGTGGTGCAGGCGTAGGGTGGGGTGGGAGCTCTGCTTGGGCAGCCCAGGGTGGCGTCCCAGGAAATGTGACCTGGGGGGAGAGAGCAGTCAGGAAGCAAGGTGGGAGAGCGGAAGACGGACACAGCAGGCAAATGCAATGACAAGAGAACATTTAAAGAATGGTGCCCAGTTAAGGAAGCGTCAGGAATGGCGAACAGCTGGAGGGGGAGATGGCCTGAGGTTCCAGGGGACTCTGAGGCAGCACCTGAGCCACTTGCTGAGGGACTGGACTCTACTCTGAGGTGACACAACTTTCAAAATGTTCCTTTTAAACTGGTATTTTTACCACTATGGAATTCCATGGCTGATCTTTGTAAAAGTTTCAAAGAAGTATAAAGAAAATGAAGATTGCTGTCACCATTTAAAGTGTACAGCTGTTCCATCTTATCCAGGGAGAGTGTATTCAAGACCCCAACTGGACACCTGCAACTTTGGATAGTACCGAACCCTTTTTATACTATGTTTTTTTCCTATGCATACATACCTATGATAAAGTGTAATTTGTTAATTGGGCGTGGTAAGAAATTAACACCAATAACTAATAATAAAATAATGATAGTCTGTAAAATAACAACAATATTCCGTAGTAAAATTGCCAATATCACTACTCATGTGCTTTGGGGCCTCTTGGGTCAAGTCTTTACACTCTAGTGAGGTGGTGCCACTAGTCATTATACTCACACTTGTAGCACTGTTTTCCTTGTACTAGATGTAAGAAGGAAAGATTAATACTTTGTATCCACATGTCATTCAAAAGTGAGGAGAATGTAACAGCCACTGCTCAGATGCTGAGAACAAAGGCAACAGCAAGACAGGCAGAAATGTCTGCTTTCCTACAACTTATTCTAGTGAGAAGACTCAGATAATAAGTAAAATAAATAAGTATAATATGTTGGATGGTGGTACTTGCTATATAGAAAAGGAAGAAGTGCTGTGGGAAGGGAGAAGACATGTCAGGTTAATAGAGAGAGGGAGGGAGACTGTCTGGTTTGCTTTGGTTTTGGTACTAAGGATTAAACCCGGGGCATTCTACATCTGACCTACACTCCCAGCCCTTTTTATTTTTTTGTTTTTCAAACAAGGTCTCAGGTTGCTAAGAGTCTCGCTATGAGGCTATTTTTAAACCTGCCATTCTCCTGTCTCAGCCTCCCAAGTACTAGGATTACAAGCCTGCACCACCATGCTTGGCTGAGATGTCATTTTAAATAGTTGGACAGCAAAGACTTCATGGAATAGAGGACATTTAAGTAAAGACTTGAAGAGAGTGAGAATGTGCCAAGTAAACACATATGGAAGAATGTTCCAGAAGAGGGAAGGGCAAGAATAAGAGCCCCGAGTGCCACCAGAGGTGGGAACAAGCCTAGCTCAAGAGAACAGGGAGGCCATGAGTTGGAGCAGAGAAAAGGAACAAAGAGAGAGAGAGAGAGAGAGAGAGAGAGAGAGAGAGAGAGAGAGAGAGAGAGAGCTGTACAGGACTCTATAAGACCTGTCCAGGACTTTGGTTTTTACTCCTTGTCTCAGATATCTAGTGTCTTGATTGGATTTATGTTTTTAAAAAATCACTATGGCTTCCATGTTGAGAATAGAATGAGGCCTGGGGAGGCAAGATAGAAGAGACAGGGGAAGATGAAGTCACAGTCCAGGTGAGTGAGCTCGGTGGGTCTGGACCAGTGTGGACCACCCACCACGTGACACATGATTGTGCAGTTGCCATTCTGCACAGACACTCGTGGGTACAGAGCACCAGGCGCCAGCCCAGAGCCTGAGTGCAGAGCCGCACCCAACCAGAGGAACAGCCTCTTCACAAAGGCTGTCTGCTCATGAAACCAGGGGGGAGAGATTCTTCTAAATTTTACAAAAGCGATACCATATGGACCAGTAACAGCTCTGTAGGCAGTGGGAAGAAGCACTCAGACTCCAAGTGCATTCTGGATCAGTTCCCTCGGCTCTACTCACAGATTGGATAAGGATGTGAGAGAAAGGGAGGAATCAAAGGAAGCTCGAGGTCATTGCCTGAGGAACTGGAAAGGCGGATGTCCCATTTGCTGAGATGGGAAAAGACAGGAGGAGCAGGCTGGTGAGAAGGCAGAAATTCACACATATAAAGCCAAAGATGCCCAGAATACATTCAGATGGAGACAGTGCAATAGACACTTGGACGTGAGTCTTGTGTCGATGGCTGACATCCATTGGATGAATCACTTAGATGACATAAAAAAGATGTATTTCCTTGACCTTCAATTATTTTAGTCATGCAAAACGGTTCAGGAAGAGCATTGGCAAGTGCAATAGATAACAGCGTGAAGGGGCAGCAGGCGCCTGAGACCCCATGCTCAGGATCCTGCAGAGATTAGGCACGGTGAGACCTGGCCCAACTCAATCAGTTCCCTGCCCTGCTCTGCTCTTTATAGAAAGGTTATGCTGAGGAGAAGCAAACATCATAGGTTCAAGCTAGGCGTGGTGGCACTTGCCTGAGTCTCAGCTACTCAGGAGACTGAGGCAGGAAGATCACTTCAGCCCCCAAGTTCAAGAACCAGTCTGGACTGCATAGAAAGGCCTCATCTCAAAAATGAACAAGCAATCAAGCAAATAAACAAAGGCACAGCGATGTCAAGTGGTCTAAACTTAGAAGCCAGATGTTGAGGGATTTGGGGGGGAGCGTCAGCTCCCTACCAGCGTGTGAAGTTGAGTCCATGAGGAATCCAGGCTTTCCCACTGGAAGAAGGCTAGCCATCCTTGTAGGTCTCCCAAAGAGTTTCCAAGGTCACTCATCTTACAATCCTGCTCAGCTGGACAATTCTGCTCTCTGTCCCCACTGGCTCATAGACCAAGGTCTGGCCCTATCATATCTGGATTAAAGTGAGATCATGTACCCACCCCACTTACTTCCCAGTGTAAGATGTGTTCCTGCTCAACCAGTTGGGATCTTTCCTCGTCCTTACAAAGTGAGTCTGACTCTTCTCTTCTCACAGAACAATAGTCTCTGCTGGGATCTGGGAGACTCTGTCCTGCCACCATGGGTGAGCTCCAGGGACCAGGCAATGTGCTGAGGCACCCAAGGCACGCCCACAGGTATGACGTGAGTTTATCCTAACAGTGACAATGCCACCTTCCTCCCCCCAACCTCCAAGGCCAAGGATCCCAATACCCCATAGCAGAGGGTACCCTCTCCATCCCTTGTTCCTCTACTCTCAAGGGCCCAGGAGCCTCCCTGGGGCACAGGAGTCCCTCAGGAAGACTCCTTGTCAGCACTGTCCAAGAACTCAGCTCACACCAGCCCTCAAGGATGGATGTCCATGGTCAGCATGGCAAGGCCTAGTGTCCTTTTCTTCTCCAAGTCCTCTGAAACCCCATGGACTTGTCACTAATCCCTAGGGGAAGCCCCAGAGCACAAAGGAGCCCTTTTTGCCCTTCTTCTTCCCCTATGACCATGGGATGGTCACATTCCATCCAATAACTGCTATAGATTTTCATCTGTCCCTTCTAACTCGGCCCCAGCCATTACATATAGCTGCAAGGGGGTTCCCAATAAATGAAGTCCAATCCTGTCATTTTCAAAGACCCTCCAAGTTTTGGGTAACCCAGTCACTTTTTGCTTTGCAGCTGGTTTCTGACTAGGTCTATAGGCCTAGCAGGCTGCCCAAGGAGCCCACAGTTAAGTACCCCAGCATGCTCCTCACTGAGGTTGACCCCCTCCTCCCTTGCCTTGCCCCCCTCCAAGCCTTTTTCATTATTAATCAGCAGCCACAGTGTACACTGGCTGCCTACAGGCTCTCCTAAACCTGGATTTTCCCTCCTGGCCTTGGACACAAGCCCACTTCCCTAGGTAGGTAGACCAAGCCAAGCACCAAGATAGGCAGCATTCAAATACATTTATTTCACCCAGGAATCTGCTGAGCCTTTAAGACTCCGGGTATTTTCAGACTCTGGGTATTTTCCCCATAGTTTAAGAACTAAGAACTCCTCCATTTCTTGTCTGACAAAACACTGTCAGGCTGACACAGCAGATTTGTCCACCCACTTTTCCCTTCCTGGGCTTCCTCTACCCCTCCTGAGACTGGGAAGCTGCACCCAGCCTGCCTAGGATCTTTCAGTTCATGCTGGCAGAGCAGGCTGTGTCCAAGTGCCTGTTGCTCTGGTAGGGGGATTCAACTTTGCAGCTGGGGTCTTTAGGAAGTGACATACCCTACACAGGTATGTAAACTTACTGACTGAGCCTAGTTCAAGACAGGGGCAGGTGTGACTGCTGCTTCCTCCTGATCAGCAATTCTAGAAACCTCATTCTACAACTAAGGGCCCTGTGTCAAGCCTCTATTGCCTGTCATGTGCTCTTACTCAGCTGCAAAGAGATTCCATCCAAAGATTCTATGGTTGATATGGGGTTTAGGGAACCAAGTTCTCTTTCCCCAGGAGGCCCCAGAGTGTATCTGCACAGTAACTGCTCCATTCTAGGGTCTTATCTTTGGTCCTATTATTCCCTCAGTCTTTCATATTATGGGGAGGAGCTGAAGGATTGAGTGTGTCAGCCCATGGCTCCAGTTCTCCCTATGTGGGTAACCCACCATGCCAAAGCTTTTTTTGGCCCCTAGTAGATTAACTTCATAGGCCCTCTGATCCTGAGTAGGGGGGCTTACTTTCTTGAATATATGCTCAGGGCATGAAGTTAACTGTCTCTCCTGAATGGATGGTCATAGATTCTTAAGATTATAGGTGCTGGGCATGGTGGTGCACCCCTGTAATTGGGAGGCTGAGACAGGAGGATCACAGGTTCACAGCCAATATCTGCAACTTAGTGAGACTCTGCAGCTTAGGAAGACCGTTCTCCAACACCCCCCCCAAAAAAAATAATAATAAAATTGAGCTGGGGTTGTAGCTCAGAGGTAGAATTCTCCTGAGTTTAATTCTTAGCACCCAAAAGTAATTAATTAATTAATTAATTAATTAATCTTAGGTGATCTTCTTTGTCATGTGCTACATTCCAGATAATTTGACAACAGGAACTCCTTTTATGACCACTGCCTCCCAGTGGGTGTAGCATCATGGAGTTTTCTGGCATTACCAACAGTGAGCATTGGAATGGCCAGCTCAAGGGGAAAAGCACAACCACCATCACCCTTGTCCAAAGAAAAGAGAGTGTTAAGATGCTGGTGTCCTAGGTAAAACAGGGCAAAAGTGTTTGAGTGCTGCCTCTGTGACTGTTGACCTTCTGTCCAAAGATGTCTGCACCAAGTGACTGTTGCTCCGGTATGCACAAGGTGTTAAAGAGCTGTCAATGAGAGCTCATGAGCCCTAAGTGACATGGAAAGGTTAGGGAGCTCAAGAGCCTGAGCCAGGGGGTAAAAAGGCTTTACAGGGATGAGAGGCCCTTGAGACAGACTCCCTGCATTCAAATCCTACTCCGCCAGCTTACTACCTGTGAGACCTTGGGCAGAGTAGCTCACCTTTCTGAGCTCTGGTTCTCTCATATGCAAAAAGAAAGTGATTATTATATCTGTCTCCTAGAGCTGAAGAGATCAAGTGGGAAATGGATTTGAAATGGGTATGAAAAGCTGGGTGTGGTGGTGCACGCTTGTAATCCCAGCATTTGGGAGGCTGAGACCAGAGGATACGGGTTTGAGGCCAGCCTCAGCTACCTAGTGAGGCACTCTGCAACTTAGTGAGACCCCGTTTCAAAATAAAGAATAAAAAATAGGGCCGGGGGTATAGCTCAGAGGTAGAATGCCCCTGAGTTCAATCCCCAGTACCACACACACACATACACACAAAGAAATGGGTATGAAAGCCCAAATGTTGTCATTGCCAGTGTGTGAACATGATCTAAAGTACACACTCCTGCCAGCTCGCCCCTTCTCCCGGCAGGTCTGAGTGTTCTATGTGTAATTAACATGAACCATGAGTTCCATAAAAAACATGTAGCAGGTTCTTTTTTTCTCTCTCTCTTTTTTTGATACTGGGGATTGAACCAAGGGTAATTTTGTCCCTGAGCTACACCCCCAGCCTGATTTTATTTTGAAATAGGGTCTCGCTAAGTTGCTCAGGATACCTTGAACCTGCAATCCTCCTGTGTCAGACTCCCAAGTACTAAGATTATAGGTGTGTGCCACCATGCCTGGCTTTTGTTGTTGTTGTTGGTGGTGGTTTTTTGCAAGTTCTTAATATATGATAGAGAAGAAAATAATTTCCATTGAGAAAATTATGAGTCCAGAAGAGCCCTTCAAGCTCCATTTTATGTGACTTATTAAGAAAGTAAGCTGGAAAGCTAACGAGTTAAAGTGTGTTGTCTCTGTAGGCAACACAGGAAAGCTACCCTTCCTTGTTTAAAAGGTCTACCAGGTTGCAAAGCCAACTTGGGCCAGATACAGAGGGGCAAGTACAAGAAAGGAAGGGCACTGTTGGTCCCAAAAGCACTACAGTGTTGTGATGCTGAAGGCAGTAACTAATTCCAGACCACAAAACATGGGTGTGGTTGAAGAAGCCCCTCCTTGCCCATCCAGTGGTCCAGCACATGGGCAAACAATGGCACGCCCAACTCATTTTAGCTTGGACATGCTGGGTGGGTGAGCGGAAGTGGTATGTCAGGGAGGGGGAGGCAGGAAGGGGGAGAGTAATAACCATGAGACAGAGAAGGGCAAGAGATCCAAACTGCAGAAAGGCAAACTTGTAATCGTCTGTCTACCTGAGGTTTCACTGGCAGGAAATCCAATGCCATTGTTGGAGGAATACATTTTTAAGACAAACCTGAACTGCTCAGCGCCAGCCAGCTTCTACTCTCCCAAGATCACGAGATGCTCAGCAGGGCGCTGCCAGAACAGGAAGTGACACAGGCAGCTGATTCCACAGCTGATATGAAACTCAGGGTTCACATGGAGTTACTGCACAGAGTACCCAGATCGGCTGGGGGAAGGGCAGAACTTGCAGCAGGAGCATGTAACTTCAAACTAAGTCCACATTTTGGCAAAGAAGACACTGGCTTTCTCAGCCATTGCAAATCTATTTCCCCTGTGACTGTCATCATGCCTTCATAGGATAATAGAGCAGCTATTGTTCATCCCATTTCACAGAAAGGCATGGAATGAGGGATAATTTGCATACAGGTCAAGTGAAATCCAGATTATCCCATGGGTTGTTGCACATTCTAAAAATATACAACATGATCCTTGAAATATACCACATGATCCGTGAAATAAGTATAGAATTCAAAATGAAACAAAGAACTAATTTCTAACTTTAGTTCTGATGGCAAAAAGAAGAGATGAGTTACGACCAGTTGCATAAAAGAAATCACCACACCTTATCTGTTACCCAAAACCTTACTTTGTGAAGTTTGAGGTAGCCTGACTCCCTGTGGTTTAAAGATGAGGACCTTCCCTGTTCTGAGTGTATGATTTCTAGGAAAATGCCCTGATTAATCAGCTGATTAGTGGTCAGGAAGGTGCCAGGGTTTTTCACCGAAACCATCTATTTGATCTTTGCATAATATGTAAAGGTTCTTTCTTAACCATGGGCTTCAGTCAGTGGACATAGGTCACTGGACTACCCTGGGTAGTCAGATGTCACTCATGCTGAGTTTGAGAAATAAGGCAGGTGATTATGATGATAACATGAACCAGGTACCAGGAGAAGTTCAGTGGGTACATACCCCTGGGGCTTGGTGCTGATTCCTACACTGTCCTTAGCACTGTGACTCCTCCCTTCCTTCCTTTCTTCCTTCCTTTCTTCCTTCCTTCCTTCCTTCCTTCCTTCCTTCCTTCCTTCCTTTCCTTCCTTTCTCCTTCCCTCCTTTCCTTCTTCCCTCCCTTCCTTCCTTCTTCCCTTTTTTTTTTTTAGAGCACTAGGAATTGAACCATGCTGGGCAAGCACTCTACAAGTGAGCTACAATCCTAACCCTTTTTTCTTTTATTTTGAGACAGGGTCTCCTTAAGTTGCCAAGGCAGGTCTCAAACTTGCCATCCTCCTGCCTCAGCCTCCCAAGTAGGTGAGATTACAGGTGTATGCCACCACACCTGAATCACTGAATTTCTGAACCCTAGACTTCTATCTACAGGATGATAGTATCTACTGTGGGGTATTCTTGTGAAAACTGGGCTCACAAGTTCCTGGTTCATAGTAGGCAGGTTGTTAAATAGCAGTGATAATAACTGTTAAATTACTTTAAAATAGTATCTGACAACTAATCGTGGTAGGCTAACTAATGCCCCCTCAAAGATATCCATGGATTTGATATCCATCCCTAGAACTTAAGAATGTGCTCCTTTATATGTGTATAGAAAAAACAAAAACCTGTGAATATTCTCAACACTTCATTCACTTCCGATCAATATGTAGGTCCCCCCCCCACACACACACACACTAACCAATTCTCTAACACCAGCTGGGTTTCCTACCATTCAATTTAGTTCTGACACTATCTACCTAGAGGTTGCAACAAGTCCTACAGGATAAGAGTTCAGTCCTATGAGACTGCCCCTATTTCAGTCACCAACCATAAATGCAAGGTTGTCATCTGTACTTCTGATTGGCAACTATAATTCAGGGTTCCCATGACCCCCTCCTCAGATTCCATGATTTGTTAGGATAAGTCACAGAACTCAGGGAATCACTTATGTTTACTGGTTCATCATGAAATAAAGGATTTTCCAAGGGACTCAGATGAAGAGGTGTATAGGGTGAGGCCTGCAAGGCTCCTGAGTGCAAGAGGTTTTGTTCCTGTAGAGTTGGGGTATATCCCCCCACCCCGGCACGTGCATGTGTTCACCAACCTGGAAATTCTCCAAGTCCTATACTTGAAGGAGTTTTTGGAGGGTTTGCCATGTAGACATGATTGCTTATTATCTCAATGTCCAGTTCCTCTCCTCTCTTCAGAGGATGAGGGTTGGGGTTGGGGTTCCAAGCTTCTAATCATGGCATGTTCTTTCTGGTGAACAGGCCCTTCCTGAAGTCACCCAGGAGCCTAACGAGAGTTGTTTCATTAGAACAAAAGATGCTCCCTACTGCCCAGGAAAATTCCAAGAATTTTAGGAACTCTGTGTTGGGAACCAGAGTCAAAAGCCAAATACTGGAACTAAAGATGCTCATAGTTCCCTGTCACTTAGGAAATTACAAGGATTTTAGGAGCACATGTGAAGAACCAGGACAAAGACCAAATATTAGAACACAAGATGCTACTGGCACCCTATTGCTTAGGAAATTTCAAGGTGTTTAGGGTTTCTGTTTCAGGAACTAGGAAAATGGACAAATAATTATTTCATAACATGGTAAAGGGACTTTGCAGAGGTGATTAAATCAAGGACCTTGAGATAGGAGCACTATCCAGGATAGTGTTCCTGATTATAATCACAAGGGCCCTTAAGGAGGTAGACAGGAGATTGGCTACAAAAGTAGATTTGAGGACTGAAGCTGAGGTTGGAGGGGTGCAAGAAAGGGGCCAAAGTAAATGACCCAGGCAGCCTCTGGAAGCTGGAAAAGGCAAAGAAAATCATATTCTACCCTCAGAGTCTCCATCAGGACCCATCCTTGCTGCCATCTTGACTTTGGTCCAGTCAGATCCAGTTTGGACATCTGTCCTGCAAAATGATTAGAGAATAAAATCTGTGCATTATACCACTGAATTTGTGATCATTTGTTATAGCAGAAAGAGAAAACTCATACAATGGTCATAAACCAATTTGCTTGGGTGGCCCCCTAAGCTGGCTTTGGAAGAAATTCCCAACAAGACCACCTTCTCCATATTTTTAGAACAAGATTACCACAGATTTGTGACATACTTGGTTTGTACCAAGTTCAAAAGTAGGCAAATGGGAGAATGCATAGAGTGAGAAGAACCGAGGCCCTAAGGCAGATTCTACATCACTGTTCTCAGACTTGCTTGTGCACTGGAATCACCTGGGTTCTTGTTTAAATGAAGATTCTGGTTCAGGGAGCCCTGGGGTGTGGCCTAAGACTCAGCATTTTTAACACATTTCCAAATGATGCGACACTGCTGGGCCTCAGACCACACTCTGAGAAGCCAGGTTCTCGATGACCACTTTGAGGGAATGCATTACTTGGCATTGAAGAGATTCCCTTTTCATGGATCCGTCATTAACTAAGTTCCAAATTCTCTCTGGCCCTTTCTGAAACTCCTGAGAGGTGTCAAGTAGTACTCACAGCTAGTAGCAGACCATTCACTTCCATTCCCATCAAGTAAATCTTAGAGATTGTATAGATCAACTCAATTGCATCTGTTCCCCAGCTAATGCATCCCAAGGTAATACAAGCTGTATCTATTATTCTAACCATATGATGAAATAAATTACTTAAACCAATGAAATACAAGTGCAAAGAAGAAGATGGAGCTCTTTCAATGAAAATTAAGTTAATGGCTTTGGAAAGAAAGAACAAATGTATATCACTATAAAATATGTCAATCCATATGTGGGTAAATGGAAGGGGAGATCATACAAATCTCTACACCTGGAATGACTTGAAAATATGTATGAGTTTTCACTCCTACTTTAAGGAAACCAACACTTTTCTGCCAGTGCCTCATGGATAAAATTTATACCAGCTGGGCAGGGTAGCTTGTGTCCATAATCCCCTATTTGGGAGGCTGAGATAGGAGGATCACAGGTTTGAGGCCAGTCTCGGAACTTAGCGAGACCCTGTTTCAAAACAAACAAACAAAAGTAAATAAAAATAAACAGGACTGGGGTGTATCTCAGAAGTAGAACGCCCCTTGGTTCCATCTCCAGTACACACACACACACACACACACACACACACACACACACACACACACAAAAATTATATAAGAAAAGTCATAGGAACATGCATCTGCTTTTTAAGTTAAAACGTAAAAAGTCAGGTGATTGTTGCCAGCCCCGATGGTGGTGACAGGTGTACTTGTTTACATTTCAGACCTCTGCCTTCACATATACAACACTTCAGTTTTTACCTAACACCCTTGTCAAGCCTCAGCACCCAAAGCTAGTAGGCTGTGATTAATCTCTCTTTTGCAGAGGAAGAGCAAGAAGCTTGAAAAGAAAAGAAAGCAGTGAATTGACTTAGTTCTAGAACCAGTAAAAACCTCAACATCCTGGCCCTGGGCCAGATCATGATACCTTGTCCTTTATAAAAGGGGCCCTTCATTAAATACAGCATAGGACCTATGGTTTCACATATATTTAACTATAATAGAAACATTAAGAAATACATGTTAAGCCGGGCATGGTGGCGCACGCTTGTAATCCCAGCATTTGGGAGGCTGAGACCTGAGGACCTGGGTTCGCGGCCAGCCTCAGCTACCTAGTGAGGCACTCTGCAACTTAGTGAGACCTGGTTTCAAAATAAAGAATAAAAAATAGGGCTGGGGGTATAGGTCGGAGGTAGAATGCCCCTGAGTTCAATCCCCAGTACCACACACAAAAAAAAAAAAAAGAAAGAAAGAAAGAAATACATGTAAAAATACTGCTAAACATATGGGATGTCATATTGTGACATTTAAAGAGAGAGAGAGAATCTGCATGTTTTGTTCAGCTAGGAGCAAGGAGTAAAAAGAAAGCAAAATCATATCAGATCGAAGGAAGTTTGGATCAGAAATAGTGGAACAAAGATGCTGATTTGAGATGGCCCTAGAGACCCCATGGTGGTTTCTCACCAGTGTAAGTGCTGCCTGAGATAACATCATGTGGCTGAGGGTTGAATAAAGCTGTATACACACATACACATTCTCAATCTGGTTGTGGTTGTGATGGACAATGGAAACTTTACTTTCATGAAACTATGAAGGCAAAGGGACCCGTATTCAGTATCTTCTGAGTTATCTTCTGAGAGAGACGGATGTTTGTTTATCCAAGCTCCAGAGGAGGATACAAGTAACCCAGGACACATTCAGGAGCCTGGCAGCCGGTGCCTCCAGCTGAAACAGTGCAGTGTTCCTGTTTATCCTTGGAGGCTCTTACATAGAAAGAGTGAAGGTTCATTTCCATATATGTCCCACAGGGTTATATGGGTGTTCACTTAGCAGTTCTCTTCCTCCTCTTCCTCCTTATCTTCTTCCTCTTCAAACCCAGGGACATTCTGAGCTACACCCCCAGCCCTTTTTTTATTTCTTGTTTTGGAACAGACTCCCACTAAGTGTTGAGGGTCTTGATAACTTCTTGAGGCTGGCCTTGAACCTCAATCCTTCTGCCTCAGCCTCCCAAGTTCTGAGATTACAGGCAGGCACCACCACATCTGGCTTGGGACAGTGAATACCAAGTCTCAATAAAAGCAAATAAACAACTTGTGCCTTCGGATTCAGGTTGGCAAGCTAAACACACTCTATCTCTTTGCTCTCCCTCAATTCCATCTAAATGGCAGAAAAGAAGGACAAGGAAGAATGGAGAGACAGGAAAGGATCAGCCTGCCAAGGGACAGTAGTTCAGAACAACGGCCCAGAGAAGGCTGTAGCAAAGCGGGGGGCCCGAGCTGGACTCGGAAATGGCAAGTATGAAAATGACTCAAGAAAGACCTAATGAATAAACCCAAGGTAAGTTCATTCTCCTACCCACCTCCCTTCATCCATTCGTGCAACAATGACATTTATGTCGGCGCCTACCGGAGCCTACCGCCAGGGAGCTGGCCTTTGCAGCCACTTACCCATGTCTGGGAGGAGGAAGGGCCAGGATAGTACTTCATCAGAGTACTTGAGTGCCAAATGCAACGCAACTGATTTGTTTACTGTCACATAACAAGAAATTCGATTGGGATGACCCCCTGCATGATCAGTTCTGGGGCTCTGGGATATCTTGTGTCACAGGGCCCTGAGTTTCCCTCAGTTCTTGTCCCGCCAAAATAAAGATTTCATTTGGGAGGCACAGATAGGGTAGGCATGAAAGGATTTATTGAGTAGGTTCCACATGAGGTTCACCCAGCTAGCTGGTTTGGGAGCGGAAAGGAAGAGGTGGAGGGGCCGAGTTTGCTGCCTGGTGAGTTTCTTGTGCTGTCTAGAAATCCCAGCCCTTCTCATGCTTAGTAATTTTGGGTGGTTACTGGTTAGCGCAACTGTGCTAAATTCATCAAGCTGGATCGTCCACTAGTATCTAAAGCTGCAATGTAATGGCTCCAAGTTTCTGATCAGAGCTGGGCGGGGCAATCCCCATCTCTTCTCAGGAGGCCAACTCACTGTCCCAGTCCTTTCCTCTCACCCTACTTATAACTACCTAACAGTTGCACGTCCAATTCTACTTTGCTCAGCATGTCTGCTCAGGCCATGAGCATGGCAGCAACAGTTCCATCCTTCGGGGTCTAGACTGGAAAAGTGTGCAAAGGACGGACTGAGCTGCGCTCCCGTCATTCCCACAGGTCTCTTCCAAGAGTTTCTTAGAACTCTTTTCCCAGAAATCCCTAAAACAAACCTTCTGCCGCACCTCATTTGTCAGGACAGGGTCACGTGCCCACCCCTAACCCAATCACTGGCAAGAGAAGTGGTATGGGGGCGTGTCTTAGAGCAGTGCTTCTCAGATTGTCTGGAGGCTTGGTTACAACACCGCAGGGATTGCAGGGCTCCAGCCCCAGGGGTTCCAATTCCGGAAGACTAGGGCAGGGCCCAGGGATTTGCATTTCTACTGAGTTGTCAGGCAGTGCTGATGGTGCTGGTTCTGGCACTGGGTTTGTGGAGGCAACTCACAGCAAAAGGGCCCGTCCTCCTCCGGCTTTTTCAGACCACTAACTTCCTGCCCACTCGTTTCAAGTTAAGCCTTCCGGTGCACACGTCCCGCCCTCCCGCTCAAAGCTTAGTCATCTCTCTCCGCCGGGGAAGTTATGATTGTAACCCTCAGAAGAGCTGAAGGCAGAAATGCTCCGAAGTGGCCACCTCCAGGGAGCCAGGGAGCGCGCGGGTGGGAGAGGAGAGGGAGGAAGCAGGGCCGCGAGATATTTTATTATTGTCATGTGCCCAGCTGAAGAGATTGGATTTTTCTTTTCGTTGGCGTTGCTTTACTAGAAATACTTTTGTAGTACCTGTTTTCCTACTAAAAGATGTCCTCAACTTTCTATAACCAGGCGTTTCTATGTATCAAGGTTGTAAATGGGGCTTAATGTAGTCGGAAGTAGCTATTCTTTCAAGAATACCAATAATTGAGTGAAAAAGTATCATGAGGATCACAAAATATTGACCTGTGACTTGCACCAAAACTGATCTTAGGAAGGCACTCTTTTCCATTGGAAAAATATTTTAGGACCTAGGGGAAAACCTTCTACCTCCATTCCTCCCCAGCTGCCACCACCAGCGTGGAGAACCAACAGGAGGCCAGCACTGAGGCCCCAGCGAAGAAGGAGCTGCGCGCCCAGCGACCAAAGGGAGCTGCCATTGGCCTCGGGGAAGTCCTGAGAGAGCGGCAAGGGGAAGGAGAGAGAAGTGGGCGTCTTTGAGAGGGAGGGGTCCGTATCTGTGTGAATGATTTTGTTGTGGTGGAAACTAAAAAGAGCTTGTTTCATTCAGGCATGATAGCACACAGCTATCACAGTTCTTGGGAGGCTGAGACAGGAGGATCGAAGGTTGGAAGATAGACTGCCACATAGTAAGACCCTGTTTCAAAAATAAAAAGGGCTGGAGGTGTCTCTCAGAGGTGAATGCCCCTGGGTTCAATTCCCAGTACCCAAAAGGGGGCAAATTTCAGGCATGACATGGGATGACCCAAAACCCCAGGAGGAAGAGGAAGGCCTAGGACACAGGGGAACTCCAAGAACTGCCTAAGGTCAGGCAGCACTAGGAGAGCCGCAGAGGTCTTGGTTTTCACTCTCCACAATCACAGTTACTAGAGACTTGAAGGCATTTTCACCTGCATCTCAAGGGGCTAAGTTGGCCCCCAGCTGACTCCTAGTTATATCAAAGCTAGAAAAAGCCACCAAGTTTGCATCAGGGAGCAAACATTTCAGTCCTGTGACGTTGAGGATAACAAAGGACTCTGACCTCCCCAGAAGGAGCTATCACTCACCTGGTCCAGAGGCATCTTCCTGGAAGCCTGCAGGGGTGGGGGTGGGGGGTGTCTATCAGGATCCAGAGCCACCTGTGCTGGGCCTCACTGTAGACAAAAAGCTGACTGTGTCCCTCAATGGAACAACTCCAAGAGCTCCGGAGCTGGTGTTCACCTGTGGAAGAAGCCAGAAAAGCTAAGTCTGGCCCATTGAAGAGGACTCTCTGAGCAAATAAATAAGAAAATCAATAAAATATAACTTTTTTTTAGCCTGATTCACTCCATAATCCATAATTTTTCATTTGTCATCTGAAGTATAGAGACTCCGATTCAAATGCTACTTATGTTCCATTAGGTTCTGCTCACCATCCCCCTTTAATGCCCAGGAAATAATCCAAAGTTCTGCCATTAGTACAAAATTATTGTTATTATTCCATTTGCTCAGGAACTTAATGGATTCTGTTCATCCATTTCTTTTAACAATTCTTTTGAAATTCGAGTTTGTGTCTTTTTTCGAAAGCATTTCCATTTCTCTTCACAATTGGGACACTAGGCTGCATTATTATTATTTTTTCCTTCCTTTTTATGGACAATTCTCCTTTTCCTTTCTAAATGATCTCTTTGACCCATTTGCTGACCTAACATAAAATTAACCTCCTGCTATCTGTCCTGGGTAATTGGCTGCTTCCTTTATGGATCAAATGGATGGGCTTGTCATAAGACTCTTCAATAAAGCATTTTTTCAGAATGGATAATACTATTACCTTAAGGAAAGTCATTCTTCAGCTTATTAGGAAAAAATAAATAAAACTTGAGGAGAAATGTATTAGCCATTTAGTCTCATAATCCAAAGTTCAATTGGATTCTGTCTCCTTGTCTCCACTCCAGGGGGGACCACAGGACAATACAGATGTCCACATTGGATGGCCTATGTTTATATGTGTCCTCCGAGCCCTGAGGGACCATATGACTGGACAATATGACTGGCTCAGAAGGCAAAGTGGGACTGAATAGATAGGCGCACTTACTTGCCAAATTACAAGATATTCAGATCTTGGGTTTAATTTGTTGCAAAATATAACGTGGAAGATAAATGTTTTGTTTTTCTACATCTGTTGCTATTGAGAATATTTGGCAGGAGGAAAAACTTGTTTCTTAGCTCCCTCTGCTGGATTAAAAAAAACAACAACATTTGTCCCCTTCCTACCAGATCCTGGGTTTTGTATACAAGGAGGATCATCTTCCTGCCAAATATGAGCTGATAGGGAAGCCAGGTCCACCTCAACCAGGAAAAACAGGACCTGGGTTCTAGTGCTCCAACGGATGAAAATCCAAGAAGAGATTTTCTAGTGGTCACTGCATTAAAATGCAGATTCTTATCCCATAAAGAAGCCTGAGGTAGCACCTGGGCATGTTTATTCTGAAAAAGAGACCCAGATGGTACTGCTTCACCTCCTGGATAAGGAGCTACAGGTCTTAAAGTTGAGTTTTATGTTTAATACAAATCCCAAATGCCACACCCTAAATCTAAATTTCTTTTTTTAGTGGAAGAAAAAATGCAAAATAGCTAATCACTAGCCTGTCTCAATATGCTTGATTATTTAAATGTTATCCAAAACCTTGATTCATAGGGTTAAAATCCAATTATTTTAAATCAATAATGCTTTTTTTTTTTTTCTTTCTGGTACTGGGGATGGAACCCAGGGGCATTCTACATCCAAGCTACACTCCCATTTTATTATTATATTTTGAAACGGTCTTACTAAATTGCAGAAGGCCTCATAAAATTGCTGAGGCTGACCACGAACCTGTGATCCTCCTATCTTAGCCAAGCACGTACCAGGGTTACAAGTGTGTTCCACTACACCCAGCTTAATTCTGTTATTTTTTTATACACAATTCCTATCCTCCTGAAGGATTCTCAGGTGCCTCATTCGTCCCCTTCAGGGTTTTGCTCATGTCATTGCATTCTCTCTGATTCTGGTGAGCAGCCAACCACACAGCCACGCAGTGACAGAGGATCACAATCCCCAACCTGCTCATGTTCTCACAGTGCGCACGAAGAGGGAAGACAGAGCGAGGTGCCAGGTGACACACGGCACACACACTCGGCACACTGCATCCACAGGCCTGAAGTCTACAGATCCAAGGTCTCAACCTATGCCTGGCAAGAGAAAGGATCTCACCGTGTCAGCTCAGCAACTAGGAGGTTGGTTCTTACTAGCCAGGGTACAGTGTACACGGAAATTCCATGTGCCCCAGTTAGAGCCGCACCAAGAAAAATGATTTCAAAGCTTTAGACAGTATTGCTGATCTTGGCCAGTCCAAGGTCATGTTTTTACTGTTACTACATCATGGATGCCCTGAGAACCTCAGTCAAGTGGACCTTCTACCTAAAAATGAAACTAGGTGATGGATATTCTAAAAAAACATAGTCTGATTCTATTCATATACTTCCAAAATCATATCTACTTCACATTTGTACTTCAAGGTATTATAATATTAATTTCAGTTAAATGATATAGAGAAAACAAATAGCCTGACTCTAATCTGCCCACACTGTTACTTTGGCCCAAGTGTTTCTGGTAGTCCCTGTGGGCTGTGTGCGCAGGGAAACCTCACTCCATGGTACCTGCATGGCTCTTTACACTCTGCCATTGTCTGGGCACCAGCCTCTCCTCAAATCTCTGTGCAATAGTCTCCTGACGGGTGTTCACCATCATTCTGCCAGCAGATTCCCCGTGCTCCACTGCAGCTCATCCAAGTATAACCCCTGCCGCTATCCCAGGCGACCCTGCTATAAACAGGAGTCCATGGGGCACCAGAGCTGTGCAGTGTTCTAAAAAGCAATGGAAGAGAATAGTTCCTTCCATGTCGTGCAATATGCTGGATGATGAATCCCAAAGCAGGATTGCTTGAGCCTATAGAATTCTCCGTTTTTCCTTCAATCCTATCCCCAATAGTCATTAGGGCATCTAAGCTAAGGGCAGATGCCAGTAAGAGAAGCTCTGTCCTTTGAATCTCTATTCCCCTTGGAAAATATATCTTGTTACTGGCTCAAACCCCATATGCATGGCTTTTTCTCTCAAGCCGTGATTTCCACAGCAGGCTTCTTTTAGGCCATCCACCAGTTCACAAGAAATACTCAGGTATGTCTGAACCCCAGCAGGTCACACAGCTTGAATCACACAGAAACATGCAGCACCAGTAGGAAGATTCCTTTGCCCCCTATGCAAACTCCATCTGTCAAATCTGCTCACCAATTAGCCAAATACATCTGAACTCTTCACAGTAGGCTGCACCTCCAGTTGCAATTTCCATCATGAAAATATGTTTTTCATTAGCATAGGTGCTTTTCCCCAAAGGAACTCAGAAAAATGCAAAGCAGCTTCAGAGGAGCACAGTGCTGTTGGAATTGCTTCATTTCAATTGACATTTATAGAGTTTTATCTTTGGGAGTGGTGTGATGGTGGAGAGGCATGTGTGTCCAGTGTCAAGAACAGAAAAGGTCAAATAATTTAATCAAGAAATCATTTTCAAAGCCATCTAGGGAAACTAAACAGAAAATGAAAAACATTTTTACAACAAAAACATTCATTTTTCATGGCTATGATGTTAACAACGACAAATTTAAAATGAGCATCAACTTCAGCATACACATATTGTAATAGATCACAAAGTCTCAGATTCCTCAGATCTGATTTTTTAAAGGTATTTAAAAACCATACAGGAATATGTATTACTTCGTGTCACTGAGCTTTGAGAACAGAATTTGAAACCTTTTTAACAACTTTTACAGCAGTGCAGAAAAAATTAGTTCTTGTAATTTGTTGTACCACTTCTTTCTATGCATGCTGCCCATTTTAATTAGCCTTGTTACAGATATGCCCTCTCCTTCACCACCTTCCTTCCCATACTGATATCTCTTCTCTTTCTCTCTTCTACTTCAGTTTCCTACTACCCTCCCACAAGTACTTTCGAATAAGTCTTTTGAATGACACTAGATCTTTATACCTTAGTGTGCTTTTATGCCAATGAGTCATTTCCTCCAGGGATACTTGAATTCTAAAGCTTTGCCTCCAACTTGTACTGAAAATCTTCCTTTTTAATGAAAATCCAGTATCAGCCATCCAGGGGATACAGGCAAAGTTAATTGAAAATTCCCAATCCCACTGCCTTGAAATCCAAAATGAATCCAAATTCCTTATGAATTCCCAAGAGTCCTTCTCTCCCAATGGCTCCTAAATCTAGCTGTACAATCTCTGCCCTGTATAACTTGGACCCAAAAGTTAGCATCTTTCTTTGAGATCAGTAAGATTTGCTGAAGATTTGGAGTTATATTTGACAGTACATGTCCCTCTACCACCTTACCTGCTCCATTCTACCCTCTTCCTTCTTTTGGCTAAACAGGAGTTGGGACGGCTGCTGAGAGAGAATTGCATTTAGACTTGAAGGAAGACTGTACTGCCAGCCATCTTTGGAGCAGGGTTTGGGTGAAGAGGGATAACAGAGGCAGCGACATGAGGTGATTCTTGGAAAGGGATTCAGCGAAGTGTTGTCAGCAGCAATTAGGGACAAAGCGCCCGCAGCATGGAGGAGCAATAAAGGTAGACAATTTACCCAGCTTCCAAAAAAAGAGGCTTTGGAGGATGAGGTGAGATCAGAGCACGCTAGCACTGGTGACGCTTATGACAGTTTATTGGAAGAAGCGCTTCTTCTCTACAGAGACAGGGTTTCTGCATGTGGAGCAAAGAGAGATTCACTATGTTTTCACTGTTCGAAGAATAGGAATATAATTGCCCCCACCCCATGGTCCAAACTACAAACAATGCCTCCTGATTTAAAGAAAAACTTTCAGATAACCAAAGAGCCATGAAAAATAATTCAAGGTAATGCAAATATGTTTAATCTTCCAAGGATCCACCTTCTTAACCTATAAGTGAAATATCTTAGGAATCCTCTCTCTCAGCTCCTCCATCTCAATATCTTCTATGTAGATAGAAGTTACTCCTTGGGAATGTTCTATCTCCCATTCTTAACTCCCATCTTAAATTTTCCTGAGGCCCACCCAGCTGGGCCCTTCTAGCGTACCATCTCATTCCTAGATTTATTGTATTTTTTCTTTCATTTTTAACAAAATTCTCCAGCTAACACTTCTCCCATCCTCTAGCAAACTACACTTCATAGTAATAAAAATGTCCCTCAGGGAGAGGAATAAAGAGAGTGGGAGAGGGTAGGAAGGGTGGCATGGTCAAAAGGACATACCAAGTTAACAATGCTAGAAATTCCAGAATGTTCCTTTGGGGCAAGAGGAGGGCCAGAAATTAATAGTGCTTATGCATATTTGATTCTTAAGCTCTCTTAGAAAGAATCGAGGTTGTTTTTTTTTTTGTTTTTTGTTTTTTTTTGTATGTTTTTGATAGAGAGGAAACACTTCACCACTTTCATATCTGGGTAAGGGGCTTCATTAAAAATAATAAAATAAAATCAGAAATTTAGAGCAAGATTTTCTTAGGCTGGCACCAGCAGTCTATCCACTGGAGCTTTTTTGAGCAAGTTCTTTCTGCCAAAAGAGACTACCACAGTGAAAGCCTTAACCGAGAGCAAGAGAATTCTTGGAATTATTAAGTCTAATATGAAATCAGAGCCAAGTCCTTGAGTGGCCTGACTCATCTATACTGATGACCTCAGGGAGGGCCTGTCCTCCCCTGTCATTTGCTTTCCACCTTTTAAATTTGGTTGCATATTTATGTAGCTACACAGGACAATCATCTCCACCTGGAGAGGAACTTTCCAGTCTAGGTCCCTGTGAAAATTAAGGGTGGGGCCCTCCTGACCCAGCTATTGGCAAGGAATCAAGCTCATTTAGTCCTGATGGGTACAGCCTCACAGTTCCCATGCAGAGAGAACATCCTCTTCAGCTGCACACTTTCTGGAAAGCTTTCTTCTCAGCTGAACACCTGAATTCATTAGAGGCCCTCCTTAAACCCTGTGACACCGGAGAACAGGCTTCTCTCCCCAGACATTCTACCCTGGGGGGTCTTGGTGCAGTGAGCAAACCTATTCATGCATCGCAGAGCCCGAGGCCAGATGTGCTGGGAACAACATAAGCCCCTAACGAACACCTCATTGTTCTATCATCCATGGGCAAGAAGCATTTTTACTAACCTTTGACTGGTAATCACTATGCGTTGGAATGCACAACCAGGAAGGGTTTTCACTTTAGATGCACAAAGTTCCAGACAGTGACTACTCCTATAACACCCCTACAAATGACCAAGTATCTCTTTAGGATCAGCATGCAATATTCAGGTTTTCACCCATTTTATCTCATCACCCCAGATGTAGCACACCTAAAAAATTCAAATTGAGCAACAAAATATTGACATGTGTGTGTGTGTGTGTGTGTGTGTGTGTATGCATATGTTACTAGCAATTGAACCCGGGGGCATTCTACTTCTGAGCTATATCCCCAGCCCTTTATTTTGAAACAGAGTCTTACTAAATTGTGGAGGTTCTCACTAAGTTGCTGAGACTGGCCTTGAACCTGCAATCCCCCGTCTCAGTCTCTCAAGTACTGGGATTACAGGCATGCACCAGCATGTCTGGCTAACCTGTTTTTTGTTTGTTTGTTTTTTGTTTTGTGGTACTGGGGATGGAACCCAGGGGCATTCTACCTCCGAGCCCCAGACTTATTTTATATTTTATTTGTAAACAGGGTCTCACTAAGTTGCTGAGAGCCTCACTAAATTGCTGAGACTGGCTTCGAACCTGTGATCCTCCTGTCTCAGCCTCCCAAGTACTGGGATTACAAACGTGTGCCACCACGCCCAGCTGACTAACCTGTCTTAATGCAGCTGTGTCATCGAAATATTTGCAGAATTGGAAATTTGGGACTTAATGGGTTAAAGCAAAAGTACAAACTAAACCATTAGCTCATGAGATTGGCTAATAGTTTTCAAAGAAGCCTTGCAGAGAAAAGCAGGAGAGCCATGGGTGGTAATGGCCCTCTCATTTCCTGCCAGAGCTTTCTCATCACACCGCACTGCTTCTCTGGTTTTTCTGCTCTATCAATCAGCAAAATGAGAGGTTCATGACAACAAGGCCCACAGCTCAGCGATCATGATTAAATACAATATTCAAAATCAGCCGCAAGAGAGCAAGAGAACTAAGTTCTCTTAGCAAAAAAGCATTTGCCTTTTTCTCAAAGAGGAGGATGAGGTTGCTTAACCGCTCTGGTTTCAGTTCCTCTACTGTGAAAAAAGTTGCTAAATTGCATTTTCTCTAGATCCCTTAGCACCCAGGCACCAGCTGCCTGACCTAAACATGCACAAAATGGCTGTGGTAGCTGGCAAGAGGAGAGAAGGTGCATGGTTTGACTTAAGAGGAACAGGGCTTGTGGAAAGCTCTGTGATTAGCCTACCCTCCCCAAGCCTGACATTCTCCCTGCAGACCATCACATAAGTCACACCCATGATTTATCTTCTTACCTAATGACCAAGAGTTCCAAGATCAGATTCTTATCCTAAAACTCCACCAATTGTGTGATCTTTGCCTACATGGCTAACCTCCCTTAGTGTTGTTTGTCCGCAATTGAAAACTGAGGGGGTTGGACCAGCTAGTCACTAAGATCCCTTTCTACACTAAAACTGGGCAGCACAAGTTCCATGGAATAAAGGAATTTTCATGATCTTAAGTTCCCAAGCTTTGGGCTCAGCAGGGACCCAGTATGCAAAGCAAATAGCCCTTTGGATGGGATTGCCTCCATCCAGTCTTACCAATAAGCACTTATTACTGATAATTTTCATACCAGACATATTTCCTACAAAAAATTACCTATCCCCTTATTTAGATGTGCTGCTAATTCCAGCTGCCATTACAATGTTGATTTGAGTTTACAATTTCATTCAAAACACATTTCTTCTAATTACTGATCTGCTAAGAGCAAAGAAATAAGTGGATATGTGGTCTTTCTTCCAATAGACTGAGGTTTTATTAAGTTAATAAGTAGAAAATAAGAGCTCAAAAATAATTTGGAATAAATGAATAAAATGAACATGTAACATTGTCTAAACAAGTCATTTCCTGCCATTTATGTGAGTGTCATGTGAAAGTGGCCAACCCCCAAAATTATTATGCCTCGTTGTAGTCCAGCATCTGTAATACTAACTGGATTCTGGAAGTACAGAAATGAGATTACAATCTAGATTGAAGGGAAAGAAAATAGAGCAGATAGTGGAAGGTAATGTAGTCATATTGTTTTACTTTAAAATTGCTACCATAAGTGTAGTTATGTGTTAAGGGAAATTCCAAAAATTCCAGCATAGTAACTACGATGCTCTTCGCTGAATGTGGCAGGGTAGGGGCAGAACACACATGAGCATATATGTGTCCATACATGTTTGGTGGTTCAGATGGAACATTGGTGTACTTAGGGGAATCATTTTGTTACTAAGAATTGATGATTACACTGCTTGGCTCCACTAAAATTTGGGAGAGAAAGGTTGGTGAAGGAAAACAGGTTTATTGAAAACCGGCCTTGGAAAAGATAGAGAAGACCTTTTCTGTCTCATTTCTTCATCTTAAAGGGGCTGGGGAGTGGGGACAGCTTTTGTAAGAGGAAAGGAGGTGCAGTGGGACGAAAGGCAGGAAATAGATCCATGTAGATTCAGTTAGGCTGTGGTAATCAGAAGCAGGTTAAAATTCTTTTGCTTGGCACCTGCCCAGGCCAAGGGGTAGCTTCTCAGTTTCCATTCTCAGTAGGAGGAAACTCTAAATGCAGAAAAAAAATAGTTATCAGGAAGTTTGCTTTTATTTTTAAAGGGGCCCTGTTTCGATCTCCATGGGAAACCATCAAGAAAGACCACAGAAGCCAGGGTCTTGTGGGAGGAATTTTTTATTTCTACTATAGCAATGTATGAGCATCACAACTGTCTCTGCATTCTTGCTAATGTGTAATATTGTCATTTTTTTGTGGTTGTTAAATTATAACCATTTCAGTTGGTGAGAACTGGCATCTCATTGACATTTTATTTTGCATTTCACTAATAACTTTATGTATGCTTGAAAAGTTTTGATACTATTATAATCATGGTGCTTTAAATTTTTATTTGTCCATTGCTTGTTGCTATTATGTAGATACATAATTCATTTATATATGTATGAATTAATATCTTGCAAACTTGCCACCTTAAACTTTTAATTATATTAGATTATTAACAAATTACTTGGGATTTACTAAAGACAAAACCAAGTGATCATAAAAAGATGATAGCTTGATTTTTTCCAGTCTTTATGACTTTTGTAAAAAATAACCTGCCTCAAATTAGCAGGACTTCCAGCACAATGTTGAATAAAATTAGTAGGAGCAAACAACCATGTTATGATCCAAATTTTAATGGTAAACTATTTGATGTCTTGTGTAGGTTTTTGTAGACAGCATTTACCTGGTTGAGGATGCTCCCTTCAACTAGTTTGTTGAACATTTTATCAATTATTAATGTTGGATTTTGTCAAATATTTTATTGAGATGACCATAAGATTTGTTTGTTATTGTGTTTGTTTGTTTTTATACTGGGAAATGAACCCAGTAAAAGCTGGGGGTATAGAGCTGGGGATGTAGCTCTACCTCTGAGCTATCCCCCCAGCCCTTTTTTATTTTTTTTTATTTTGAAACAGGGTCTCATTAATTTGCTGAGGGCCTCACTAAGTTGCTGAGACTGACCTCAAATTTTGCAATCCTTCTGTCTCAGACTCCTAAGTACTGGAATTACAGGTGTGTGCTACCATGCCTGGCTAGGTTTTTAATATTTGTTCTGTTAATGTGTTAATTAGTTGGTGGATTTCTAATTATTTTGGCAATCTTGCAATCCTTACTATATATATATATATGTATATATATTTATATATATGTGTGTTTACATAAATATATTACTGAATAAAATTATTTAATTAAAATTTTTTATTAAAAATTTTGTCTAGATTAATGAGGGACATTAGTTTATAATTTTCTTTTATTGTACTATTTTTGCCAAGTTTTGATATCAAAGTTTTGCTAATCTTTTAAAACTATTTGGAATCAGAGGTCTTATTACCACTGTTGTTGGGTGGTTATTTTGAGGGGATCTTTTTCCTTGCTATTTCTTCAACCTGGAATTTCCTGTTCCAGATAACAACAGCTTGTTCTTTCAGCCTAGTAGCTCACATGCCACCTCTTCAAATAAAACTTTTTTGATCATTACTCTAAAATAACCACCATTCCCAAATTGCTGTTTCTTTTTAAATTTTCTTCATGCTCTCCTTTATATATTCACTTATTTGTTTATTCCAGTCTTGCTTGAAGCTGCATGTAACATTCATTCATGCATGCAGTTATTCAATGTGTATTTAAAAAGAAAAAGTCTCTTTTCCCACCAGAATATAAACTCCATGAAGTGAAAGCTTTGTGTGATTGCACTGTCTGTCACATGTCAGACCTATAATAAATATATTTTGCCCAGCATGGTGGTGCACGCTTGTAATTACAGTACTTGGGAGGCTGAGACAAGAGGATCACAGGTTCGCAGCCAGCCTTAGTGAAGCCCTCTGCAACTTAGTGAGACCCTGTTTCAAAATAAGGAATAAAGAAGATGGCGACTGAGGGAAGTAGCACATCTCAGTCGCACTGACACTAAAAACCGAATTGCTGTGAAGACAGCATCTTGACAAGAGAAAAAAAGCATAAAAAAAAGTGAACAAAGCAATGAAAAGTTGAAAGGCGGCAGAAAAAAAGCCAGAAGACAGAACAGAGGACAGCAGAATACCCGGAGCACCTCCCCTAGGGAACGTGGCCATGGGGCGGTGGCGGCATGATCTTGCCTAACCAGGCCACGACTGCAGGCACTGCAGCCTCCAGAGAGCACCAGCAGAGAAGCCAATGACTTCTGCAGAAAAGCAGCGAAAATCTCAACAAAAAGCTGAAAATTGAAAAGTGGCAGAGTCAGAACTAGAAAAAAAGAGCAGAGGACTGTATAAGCTTTCCACGTCTCCCACCTGGGGAACGGAGCCTGGTAGTGCTGGAGCTGGCGGCTTCCAGAGACCTCCAGGAAGAAACTGGATTGTTGTGAGGCTGGTGACCATAGACCATCAGTGAAAGTGGTTGGAATTTTGCTCTAGGCTTGACAGGGACTCTGCTGGATCCGGACACCGTGACTGTGGCTGAACCCATCTCTCCTGGCAGCAATCCGAAATGTCCACTATGACCACTCCTTTTCAATATAGTCCTTGAGACTCTTGCCAGAGAAATAAGACAAGAGAAGGATATCAAAGGAATTCAAATAAGAAAAGAAGAATTAAAATTATTTTTATTTGCAGATGACATGATCCTATATCTAGAAGACCCCCAAAAACTTAACCAAAAGACTAATGAGAGCTGATGAACAAATTCAGCAAAGTAGCCAGATACAAAATCAACCTAAAACAATCAGTAGCTTTTCTATATGCAAACTATGAATCCACGGAGAAAGAAATACAGAAAACAATTCCATTCACAATAACCTCAAAACCAATAAAATACCTAGGAATAAACCTAACCAAAGAAGTCAAAGACCTCTACAATGAAAATTATAAAACACTGAAGAAAAAAATTGAAGATCTTGGAAAATGGAAAGATCTCCCTTGTTCTTGGGTAGGCAGAATAAATATCATAATGGCCATTCTACTAAAAGTGATCTACAGAATCAATGCAATCCCTATCAAAATACCAATGTCATTCTTCATAGATCTAGAAAAACCAATCATAAACTTCATATGGAGAAACAAAAGTCCCAGAATTGCCAAAGCAATTCTTAGCAATAAGAACCATGCAGGAGGTATCACAATTCCTGACTTCAAGTTATCCTATAGAGCTATAGTAATTAAAATAGCATGGTATTGGCACAAAAACAGGCATATAGAGCAATGGAGCAGAATAGAAGATACAGAAACAAATCCGCACACTTATAGTCAATTGATCTTTGACAAAGGGTCCAAACACATACACTGGAGAAAAGACAGCCTTTTCAACAAATGGCGTTGGGAAAGCTGGTAACTCAATTTGTAGAAAAATGGAACTAAATACATACCTCTCACCCTACAAAGGAGTCAATTCGAGATGGATCAAAGATCTGGGAGTTAGACCAGAGATGGTGAAGCTGCTATAGGAGGGCATAGGTTTAACACTCCAACATATAGGCACAGGTAGAAACTTCCTCAGCAAGACCCCCAAAGCTTGGGAAATTAAAACTAGAATTAATAAGCGAGATGGCATTAAACTAAGAAGTTTCTACAAATCAAAGGAAACCATCAAGAAACTAAAGAGAAAGCCTAAGTAATGGGAGAAGATCTTTACCAGCTATCCCTCTGACAGAGGATTAATATCTAGAATATTCAAAGTACTTAAAAGTCTTTACACTAGAAAAACAAATAACTCAATCAAGAAATGGGCAACTGAATGGAACAGACACTCCAGAAAAGAAGAGATACAAATGGCCAATAGATACATGAAAAACTGTTCAACATCATTAGCAATTAGGGAGATGCAAATCAAAACTACACTGAGATTCCATCTAACCCCAACCAGAATGGCAATAATCAAGAAATCAAATAACAATAAATGTTAACGAGGATGTGGGGAAATAGGAACTCTTCTACACTGTGGTGGGATTGCAAACTAGTTCAGCCACTATGGAGATCAGTGTGGAGATTCCTTAGAAAACTGGGAATGGATTCACCATATGATCCAGCTATACCACTCCTGGGTATCTTTCCAAAGAGGTTGAAACCAGAGAACTACAGTAATATATGCATACCCATGCTCATAGCAGCACAATTCACAATATCTAAATTATGGAACCAACCCAGGTGTCCATCAACAGATGAATGGATCACAAAACTATGGGAAATACACACAATGGAATTCTACTCAGCAATAAAGAAGAATAAAATAATGTCATTTGCAAGAAAATGGGAGAACCTGGAGAACATTTTGTTAAGTGAGATTAGTCAGTCACAGAAAGTGAAGGGACATATATTTTCTTTAATATGCACAAGCTAGGGAATAACTGGGAGACC
>PVLC010006910.1:35584-66331 GCA_004027655.1 Graphiurus murinus
AAAATAAAAAAAATAGGGCTGAGGATGTAGCTCAGAGGTAGAATGCCCCTGGGTTTAATCTCCAGTACCGCAAAAAAAAAAAAAAAAAAAAAAAAAATAGCATGATATAATGATTGTGTGTGTGTGTGTGTGTGTGTGTGTGTGTGTGTGTGTGTGTGTTACCAGGAGATTGAGTCCAGGAGCACTCTACCTCTGAGCTACACCCCCAGATCTATTTTTTGTTCTCTATTTTTGAAACAGAGTCTCACTGAGTCTCAGAGGGCTTCACTAAGTTGCTGAGGCTGGCCACGAACCTGTAATCCTCCTGTCTTGGCCTTCCAAGTACTGGGATTACAAGCATGTGCCACCATGCCCAGTTTGAATAAATAATTTTGAACCTACACTGCAACACTGTCTGAAGGGGAATAAAATTTTTCTAAAAATTTACTACCAAATTGATTGTGCAACCTTAATTAGATTCCTAGGGCTGGACTTTCTTTTCAACAAAATGGATTTTTAAATTAAATTTATTTTTTTTTTAGTAGTGGGGATTGAACTCAGGTGCATTCTATCTCCAACCTACACCCCCAGCCCTATTTCATTTTGAAATAGGGTCTCCCTAGGTTGATGAGAGTCTCACTACTTGCTGAGGCTGTCCTTGAACCTGTGATCCGCCTGTCTCAGCCTCCCAATTACTGGGATTACTAGCATGCACTACCATGCCTGGCTCAACAAAATGTTTTAATTAAGTAATTGTTAAGATCTCTTTCAGACTGAATATGGTCTTTTTGTAAGCTTGAAAAATTCTATAGAAATGCTCTTTAATTAACTGGGTGTGGTGGCATACACCTGTAATCCCAGTACTTGAAAGGCTGAGATAGGAGGATCATAGGTTCAAAAACAGCCCCAGGAAGGCAGCAAGACTCTCAGCAATCTAGCAAGACCCTTTTTTTAAATAAAAAGGGTTAGGGGTATAGATCAGAGGTAGAATGCCCCTGAGTTCAAACCCAATACCCCCAACCCACACATACCAAAAATATTCTTTAATTGAGGTTTGTTTTAACTGGGAGCACCCATCATAGTAGACTGGGTGACAAGGATGGAATCTAGGTTTTGGGACTTCAGCCACAATTGCTGAGGTGGAGCTCCAGATCCATTGAATAGTTATTTTCTTCCATCATGTAACAGAAGTGACCTGGTGCCGGGCGTGGTGGCACACGCTTGTAATTCCAGCATTTGGGAGGCTGAGACTGGAGGATCTGAGTTCAAGGCCAGCCTCAGCTACCTAATGAGGCACTCTGCAACTTAGTGAGACTTTATCTCAAAATAAAGAATAAAAAATAGGGCTGGGGGTGTAGCTCGGAGGTAGAATGCCCCTGGGTTCAACCCCCCCCCCGCCCCGTACCGAAAAAAAAAAAAAAAGTGACCTGATTTTATAGACACTTATTGTTCTGATTTGCAGCAGAATCAAAAGTTAAGTCTTCTGACACATACTATTACAAAATCTTCTTTTTCATAGTTGGGAAATTCACAAGCAAAAATTACAAAAGCTTATGGCAGGAAAAACCTCTGAATACTTTCTCTTGGTCTGTTCTACTACAACATCTATCCTCTCCTCCTAGTTGTCTTCCTGGCCATGGTTGGGTTATCAATGATGTCATTTCCCCAACTCACACCCTATTTCATTATGTTGTCTGGCCTGACACACATAATCACATAGGATAGCTGTGTTATTCCTGAGAGGAAATATCTACCATGTTACTCGAAAATTCAAGGGAATTTCACTTCATGAGAATTGACTTATTAGAATGAGGAGTCTCTTCAGGCATTAGGGAATGAGGGAAAATAAGAAAGTCTAATTGCTCTAAGAGTACAGATGACTGGCTTCATGGGCAAGGATTTGGAGAAGAAGAATCACAACTTTAGGAGCTTTCTAGGGCTTTAGTGGCCTGCTGGAGTCCAGAGTGGGCTCTTTGCTCTTGGACATTTGGATCATGAAGGAAATCTACTCAACTTTATCAAGTCAAATCTCCTGAGAAGGCTAAGAGTCAGGGTGAAACACTGGGAAGAACATTTGGCCAAAAATAAGAGAACCTACTCTCTCCATGTTGTCTCCAACCAGCCAGGCAGCCTCCTTGGACCTCAAACTTCAAATCCTTTAAACAAGGGGCTGAGCCTCTAGCTACAAATGACAGACACTCACATGTGTCTCTGGTCCTTCCTAATCCCATGAAAACAATTGCAATGAGATGTTTTTAAACAAAGTAAATGAAAACAAGAGAGGAAAAGTGGCAATAAAATTTGGAAACTGGAAAACAGATGGACTTGGCTGTCCAAGAAGGCTAACTCCCAAAGATCAGTGAGGAAAGTTGAGAAATAGCCATGTTAGCACCAATTAATCTCCAAAAATCTAGGCATTAGTAGAACTTGACATCTTTAAAAGTGAAGGAAAAGATGAGACTGAAAACAGGGGAATGAAAGGAAGTCTGTTGAAAATATATATTTGACTTCAAATCTCCTCCCATCTCAATGGGGCTGGTTGTCTGTTCCACACTCAGGACAAAACTAGAAGGCCATTCTTTGGAGAGGGTTGAACAGGGGTTACAGATCTGGGATGTAAAGCATGGTTGATGGAAGGGTACCACTGGAAAACAGAGGTATTGCATGAAAGCTCATTACCTGGAGGTTGAGAGCCCAGAGGGGAAACTGGAAGATCCTTCTCCTTGAATTCAACCAGCACATGAGAAAAGAATTGAACATGGGTCTTGTTCACAAAAGATATAGCCCAGTCAAGGACCCTAGAATCCTTGTGCCCATAGTGAGCAGGTGTCCCCCTGTTTCCAGAGCTCCAAGACAGCCTATTAGCCCCATGCTTCAATACGAAAAAAAATGTAAGAATTTCCAGGCATTTGAGGAAACATCTAGCAAACAGAACAAAGCAAGAATGTTTAAATGAGCTAATCCTTGCTCAACATGTACTGTGAGCTAGGCGCTTTTCTAAGCACTTTATATGTATTTATTCATTTAATCCTTGTGACCACCATTTAAGTTAATGTTATTTTGTCCTCACTGAAAAGATGAAGAAACTAAGTCATATAGACATTAAATAACTTGTCAAAGGTCACACAGTTAAGAAGCAAGGAAGCCATTATTCTAACTAGGCAATCCATCTTGAGTCTATGTTTTTAACCACTCATTCTAAATAATAATAATAAATTAAATAAACAAAACATATTTGTTAGTAATAGAGGCAATTTGGAGAAAGGAGAACTTCAAAAAGTATCTGGAAGATAAAAGAAGAAATAGTATTTAAGAAACAAGAAAAAAATGCTATCAAGTGGAATATTCATTGAACCAATGAAGTCTTAGCAATTAAAAATATGGAAATATATTTGAAAAACTCAATGGAGTGAAAGTCTCCCAGAAAGTAGTGCAAGCTTAGCCCTCGAACTTGGCCCCCATTCTCCCACGCTCCCAGACTATACTCCCTGCAATGGGCTGAGTGCTTAGTTTTAAACACTAATTCAAAGCCAAGTCGATTCCTTGGTTCAAATGATACAGCACACTCCTCTCACATTTAAGAAAGTGTTCACACTCATGACCATGGCCTGTGGGGTCTTAGGTAAGCCATTGTGTGGCCTCCTCTCAAACCCATTTCCTTCAAATTCAAGTCACAATAGCCTCTTGCTATTCCTATCTCATCAAGCTTTTCCTGTCTTGGGGCCTTTACTTTTGAGGGTTCCACTATTTAGAAAAATCTCCCAGGTTTTGCAAGGCTGGCTTCATCCTGTAACTCTCTAAGAAGCCAAGCTGCCCCTGAATTCCCCATCTAAACCACCTCCAATTCCTTTCTGTCTCATTTCTTGAATTGTCACTTCCTAGCCTTTACCCTGCTTTCCTTTTTTCATAACATTTACTACTTTAAGAAGTTATATGTGTGCTCTTCTATGTTTTTGTTTGATTGATATATGTAGATCATCAGCTCCATGAAGACTGGAGCTTTTATCTTATGCATTACCGAATTCTCAACACCTACGTGGTCCTCATATATAGTAAGCATTACATAGGTATTTGTTCGATAAATAATGAGTGAGTGGTGTTGTAATATCAACTGCAGTGACTGTTTTTATGGAGTTCCTAAATTTTTAATCTGCAAAATAATAAAGTAGAAGTGTGTACAAGGCAAGAGAAATTGGTTTTATGTTTGTTATGCCTATAAGCCCTGGAGGGGGTGACTACACAGATAATATCTGGGATGAGCAGTGTGCTCTGACATTTCTTGTCTGAGCCCCAGAGAGCTCTCTCTTCTGGCAGATCTTCAAGCACAGAAGGGGAGCAAAACAGCACTTGTATTAGCTAAGCATGTAAACAAGCCAGCAAGTGGCCTTGGCTTGGTATCTGCATGAATAAAATGCTCCCTTTGGGGCAACCCATGGGGAGAGGCATTCTCAGTTCCAAATGAGCTATATTCTCCAGGAAAGTGATTCCTGACCAAGTACTTAGAGTTCTTTGGAGGAAGAAAAGATCAGAAATGCTGATCCCCTGTTCACAATGTTGCCGATTTCTCAGCTCCAAGCCCTGAGGACCCAGGAATGATGAGTTTTCTTTAAATCATAAAGGAAGATTTTCTTAGAAGAGCATTTAGACAGTAAACCCTTGTCGAATATCTCCACTCTAATGGGGGATGAAAGAGAACAACAAGAAGCAATCCAGCAGTCTTTTATCCAAATATCTCATCTTACTGCAAATAATAACTTCACTCCCCAAAAATGCCTTGTCCCCAAGGAAGGACTTGGCTGGTGTTTTCCATATGACAGTGCAATGTTGGCAGCTGGAATCCAGATGTGATCCAACAGCAAAGAGAATCCAGCATCAAGGGCCTGGATCCAAGAGGCAGTGCAACCTACAAGCTGATTCCATTAGCATCTGATCTGAGGTTAGGGTAGAAACTTAAATTCTTGAGGGTAGACCCCAAGGCAGAAATCCCAAGAGAGTTTGGTGTCCCCTGGAGGTCAAAAGTCCAATGTCACTGGAATGAAGTCAAGGTGTTGGCAGAGCTGGCTCCTGCTGACGTATCCAGGGGGAGAATCCGTTTCCTTGGCTCTCTCCACTTTTAGTGGCCTTGGTTTATTACCCCTTTCTCATTGAAGTTCACAGCTCCAATTTCTGCTTCAATTTCACCTTCTCTGTGTATCAAATCTAGCTTTGTCTTCCAGGTACAAAGACCCTTCTGAATACACGTAGAGCTCATGTACATGATGGGCACCCCTCCCATCTCAAGACCTCAACATCCTTCACTGAACCACATCTGCAAAGGCCCTTTTACTCTACACTGTAATATTCACAGATTCCATGTATTAGGAACTGGAAATGAATATTTTGGGGCCAAAATGGATCCTGTTACCAGCAACCCAGGCCAGAGAATCTTCTGGGGCTTGGACAAACTGGCCGTGGTCACCCATCCACATCAGAAATATGAAAAAACAATATGAAAAGGAGAAATGAATTTAATCGCAAATTGGCCCAAACTGGGAAGGCAGCTAACCTACCTCCTCCCATTCTACAGGAACATTACAATTTGCAGAAACAAAGCCAGAAAACATACATATGTAGATCTAGCTAAGTAGTGATAGCCAAAGAATATGCTACAATTCCAGATTTTCAACCCTTTCTGGCACCCTTTGGGGCCAGTTCCTCAATTTCCACTCTCAGCATGAGGACATTCAGTTGTAGAAAAACAATCTATCAGGAAATTGGGGAGATTGGGGATTCGAATTTCAAAGGGTCTCTGCTACAATCCCATCAGAAAATATAAAGTAAATTATATTTATATGTATATGGTGTATGCACTTATATATATAATACCCACTCATTGTTCATGAAGAAGACAGTATTACCTCATAGCCGATTTATCAGACCAAGATTAATTTGGTTTTCTTAATGTAATTGGCTATACCTTTGGTGAAACTGTGTCCTTGCAATCATGCAATCAGAAGGGACCCTCTGCCTTCACTACAGACATACCTCAAACATGGACTGTGAATAATCCCTAAAAACAAAGTTTTTTTTTCTTTTTCTTGTTTTTTGTTTTTTATTGTTGTTTTTGCTGTACTAGAGATTGAACTTAGAGGCATTCTACCTCTGAGCTATACCCCCAACCCTATTTTTTATTCTTTATTTTGAAACAAGGTCTCACTAAGTTGCAGAGGGCCTCACTAAGTAGCTGAGGCTGGCCACAAACCCAGATCCTCTTGTCTCAGCCTCCCACCTACTGGGATTACAAGCATGTGCCACTAAACCCAGCCAGCAAGTGTTATTTTTTAACAGATATGTGTGTACATTTCTGCCCAAGTATTTTACTCATTATTATTGGCCAACTGATCCTTGCCACAGGCTAGATGAAAGAGAGGATTTCTGGGCATAATTCTATCTGAGATGGGTTACTGGGTCCCACTCATTAACTATTGAAAATACTCAGGTTTTGAGAAAGGCTAGCAAACTACTCTGAGTCAGTAAGAGATACAGGAATTCTGCCAGAGGAAATGCATGCAGCCTGGTCCTGGACTGAAAGGAGTATTTTCTTTTCTCCCCTATGTTGGAAAACTTTAGAAGAGGAAAATAAGCTCCTACTCCATGCAGGTCTGCTGAAGCCCCCTGTGGAGGGACAAACCCCACAGAATCTAGCAGCAGTTGATGCAGCCTGAGGGAGAGAACTGCCTAACTAAAGCAATGAGCAAAGACCAGGAAGAAAGATATGAAACCTAGACTTTCCTAGGGAGCCCCAGGAATACTTAGGAAGAGGAGCATGTGTCAAGACTCCCTGCTGTGTGATGGACAGGTAGGACTTATGCAAGTATAATATCACTACCCTCCAACTATTGAGGGTGAGATGGGGATAGTAGCAGTGGACTTACTCCTTTTGGTGACCTGTTGCCATGTATATACTGGTTGACTTCTGAAGGCCTGACCTCCTAGCCTGACCTTCACAAAGTTCTTTTAAGTCTAAAGGAACACTTGAGCCGGGCGTGGTGGCGCACGCTTGTAATCCCAGCATTTGGGAGGCTGAGACCTGAGGATCCGGGTTCGAGGCCAGCCTCAGCTACCTAGTGAGGCACTCCACAACTTAGTGAGACTCAGTTTCAAAATAAAGAATAAAAAATAAGGCTGGGGGTGTAGCTCGAAGGTAGAATGCCTCTGAGTTCAATCCCCAGTACCAAAAAAAAAAAAAAAAAAAAGAACTAAAGGAACACTTGGAATGAGGAATGGTTTGTTTTTCAAACTGCCATTTTGAGTATTTAGACAAATTTTTCTTCGGGGATTCCAAAATACCACTAAAATTCAAATGCCTGTTCTAATCCAAGGAATCTACAAGTTTCTGTGTATGTCCAGCTGAAGAGGACCTTCTTTGTCCCATATTTCAACAGTGCTGTTCAAAAACAAAATGTACTCATTAGGTTGTTTATTATTTGTTGATGTTCAAGCTATTCTTCCTAGAAATTTGAGGAAGACTTTGGTTGGGCCACTTCCTAGATAAAAAGGTTACAGAGTTATAGGAATATGTTTTAATGCCTTATATTGAAAATTGTTCTAATCCTGGGTTTTGGCAAACCTATTCTCAGCAAACCATGTATTAATTTTAGCATTCTGATATAAACATTTCAGAGAACTCAGTTTCGAAACGGAGTTGCAGATGCCCACTTCTCTGCTATCTAGAGCCTCAGAACTCCCATCTCAGTAGCCAGTTTGGGTTTTTTTTTGTTTTTTTTTTCCTAATTACCAGTATAGGGAAGCTGATAGCTCCACTGGACCATCTCTTCCCACCTGCTGCCTATTAGCCTTAGAGGAAGGCAAAATCCTGGAAAAACTATGTACTTTAACTCCCACTGTGATGGAGTCCTCGTCCTCAAACACTCCTCCATCTATTAGTAGACATGGGAAAAGGAAAGACCAGATAGTGTGGTTCCATCCCAATGTCATTCAAAGGTAACCTTTCCAATCATTGGCTTTGAGTCTTTAAATGTGAAAGTGGAAGAAATCCTAAAAGTTTAGAAAACACTGTAGCCAAATGACCTCATTTTCTGAAATGAAAATATCATGTTTTTGATTTTTTGTTTGTTTTTGCTTTTTGGTGTGTGTGTGTGTGTGTGTGTGTGTGTGTGTGTGTGTGTGTGTGTGTGTGTTGTTGGGGAATCTCTGAGCTAGCTACATCCCCCATCCTATTTTATTTATTTTTATTATTTTGAAACAGGGGGCTCACTGGGTTGGTGAAGGCCTCACTAAGTTGCTGAGGCTGGCTTTGAACCTGCAATCCTCCTGTCTCAGCTTCCCAAGTACTGAGATTACAAGCATGCACCACCACACTGGGCTCTGGTTTTGAACTGTAGGCTAACCACTTACTAGACAAGTTACCCTAAGGAGCACCATTACTACCAATTCATAGAGTTATGAAGATTAAATGAAATCATGCTTATAAATTACTTAATATAGTACACAAAGACATTTGCTTAACTAGGATTAATAATGTATTATTATAGTGCTGTATATTTCATATCTCATCTCACCAGAGCCAAATGGGATATTTAGGTAACCTTTATTCACCCAAAGAAAAACTTGCACATAATAAAGCACAGAAACAATAAATCCTCATAGGTGTGGTAAAAAATAAGCAAGAACCATTCACATTAGATTTTTATTAAGGTCTTAATATCCTGGAAAATATTGACATCCCATTCCAGTTGTCTGACAATGTAACTATGGTTGAAAAGATGAAGATTATGTGAAAAAAAGAAATGGAGTTAGAACTCCCTGACACTGAGCCATTCTGGGTACTCATTAGGGCAATTTTTCTAGGGTAGCAACGAGAAACGGAGCTCCTTAAAGAGTGACGTAAGCCAGATGGAGGTCTATTTTTATCTCACTTAGAAGTCTGGAGACAGTCAGTCCAGTGTTGGTCTGGACACCAGAGAGTGGCTTCCCACCATCACTACAGTACAAAACTGACTTTCATTAACCAGGATGGCAGTAGAACTCCAGCAATTACATCTATATCTTAAACACCAGGATTCTGGAAAAGAAAGAGGAAGGAACGTCCCCTCTTTTTAGGGAAATAACACTGCATACTTTCCTAAATTCTCTCCTTGATCTTACTGGTAAATACTTGGTCACAGGGTCATCTTTTGCAGGAAGGGAATGTGAGAAATATAACCTATAAAATAAAAATCTCATTCTTTTACCAAGGGAAAAAAAATTACTGGATAGTAGGAGGAAGTTAACTTCCCAGCCACTCCAAATTTATTCTTTTTCTTTAGATATCCTTTCTCCCTTTTCATTCTGGATTCCTCTTTCTTCTTTTTCAAATGGTTATGTTAATCTTATTTATTTATTTATTTTTGTACTGGGGATGAACTCAGTGGCATTCTATCTCCAAGCTATACCCCCAGCCCTTTTTTATTTTTTACTTTGAAATAGGGCCTCACTAAGTTGCAAAGTCTGGCCACTGAAAGGTAATTCCAGTACTTGAGAGGCTGAAACAGGAGGATTGCAGGTTTGCAGCCAGCCTCAGTTACTTAGTGAGCTATGTATTTTCAATTTCTCATCCATTCCAAAGATTTCAATTACTGAAGAAAGGAAGGTGTTAAGGCAGGTAGTCTGATTCACTTCTATCCTTACTACCAGAGGGCTTCTCTCAAGGTAAGAAGGTTGGGGACCCATTCTAATTCCCTTGAAAATCTGCTGATTAGTGAATCTTCTTAAACAGACTGATGGTTTGATATGAGAAGAGTGCTCACCTGTGAAATTATCTTATCAGGATATCCCTATTCAGGATTACTTATGTTAAATAAGACTAGATTCTGTGGATTTATGAGTTATGGCCTCTAAAAATAAGTCACTAAATTCCTGTAATGATCTGGTTATTCTTCTAAAGGAGGATGTTTCATAACCTAAATGTCACCCCTCCCCAGTGTTATAACATGAAAACTACATTTAGAGAACTCATCTTTTATTGTTATTCTATTTTATCTTGATTTCTTGAGACTTGAAGTTATTAGTAAAGTTTGATACTGAGCAAGAACTCTAATTTGTGAGAATAATTTAGCAATCTGATGCCTTGTGATTGTTCAAAGTGAAATCTCTCTTCTAACTACTTGCTGGAACTACTACCTAAATATTTTATCAGTACCTCAAAATCATCATATTGAATAACAAACTTCCTATCGGCCTCCTAAATCAGTTAGTTCCTGCTCCTGAGTTGCCAATCGCAAGAGGCAAAGTCAAGTTCTTCTCTTTCTTTTAGTTTTCTCTTCCCATTTTTCTCACTTTGTTCTTCAAAATATTAACTCTAGCATCTTCAGATGCTCTCTTAACTTCCTCCTAGTCAGTGAAAACCAAAATAACACATTTTGGTAAAATTTCCCTTTTCTGTCATGTCCTTTTCCATGGGGAGTCCCAGACCCCTATTTTCTACTCTAAATTATATCCTGTGACTGACACTATACCAGCCAGGGAACTACCAGAAAACAGGGGATTGGAGTGAGTTAAGAAAGGACATGGTATGGACAGGACTGAGAAACCAGCAAGGAATGGTTCCTGAGGCCATCAAGGAAGACAGCCAACATCTCTGCTAGACCTGAAGGCAAAGGGGAGGAGCCGTTACCAGGACCAAAAAGACCAATCCCTGTAGGAGACCACTGTCACTGCCCAACAGCAGCAGGGGCAGCTAGCCGCCGCGATCTGGAAAGCTGGGAGTAAAATGAACCCATGCCCAACCTCACTCACTCTGAGTTATGCCATAGTAGAATTAAATAAAGAGAAATGTTTCAAAACTAAAGCAATTTGACATGTCCAACCAGAAGCAAAACTGCTCAAAGGAAATTTGTTCTCTTGATCCCTTAAGACACAAGAAAGAATTAAGATAAAGGATATAACTGAAGAGGATATAAATGGGCCAACAAAATTAAAATATGCAGAAACAAAATAATTCATGTATGAACAGCTAGTGACAATTCAGAGAATAATAAACCTGCAAGTCAATCTGCAATGCTGCTTTTATGGGAGGTCTTCTTGAACTTCCCAGCAACCAAAATACTCTCTTTTCTGGAGACCAATCATGAAGGGACATGACGTGGGGGTCTCATTCGCCTGTGTAACATCAGAGTGTAGGTCAGTAGATGTTTGTTCAGTACATGTGTGAAAGAGTTCTGGAAGTCTCAGTTATGAAAAGAATCTTTCCTGACTGCTCAGATGAACCTTTGCCATACAGATCAGGATTAGTGCTTCCAGATAGAAAGTCAGGGGGCCACAATACCCACTGCAGTCTCTTCTAAGGAAAGTGCCCCATGAAGATCTGCCATTTTAATTCCATTTAAATTTGGGTGCCTTCTCTTTCCTGCCATCTACATTTCTCCTAGTGTCCACACTGTTTTCTTTCTTTGGGCTTCCTTCTGGGGCACATGTTCATAATCAGTTCATGGGGACATGAACTTGGATGGAAAAAAATGCATCGTTATCCTCACTAACCTGTAACTAAACTTTCTCATTTCCTACCTTTATGAAGTAGGCAGAAAACCACTCTAGTCTTAGCAGTCCCTGAGACTTTTGCAAAGAGAAATCATAGCTTTTTACATCTTTTAGCTATCTCAAAATATCATTCACAGTCATTGTTATTTCAAAATGATGGTAGTAATTAGCCCTACTGCTAAAGCTTGTTGTTTAAGGCATTAAAGATTTACTATAGAGATGAAATATAAAAAGTGCATATGATTATATTACAAGCTTTTAAAATATGTTGATAGCTACATTTCAATATGATTGATTTTTTTTGTAGTCTCATGTATTTCATTGTATAAATTTGGGAACATTATTTTAAGAAGGGCCTATATACTTCACTATATGCCGAAAGCACCTGAGGTGCTCAAAGGTTAGGGTCATTTGCTGAGAGTGGTCCCTTCTGATAGTTTAAAGAGATCCCATAAAACTTCACATAGAAAGAAAAAGAATAGAGTAGTTGTACTATATTAGTTTTCTGAGAAAATCTGGTTAGTTTAGGAGATGATCTATCACTTATTGATGGACTTTGGTGAAAGGCATGAACTTAGTTTGCTAGGAAGGCCCCAAAAATCAATTAAAGGCTGCAGCAGAGTGACTCAAAGCACAAACTCTGGAGTCGAGCTGCTCAGCTGTTGGTGTGTCTTTGAGTCAAGACTCAACTTCCTCATATGTAAAGTGGGAATGAAACCATCACTCCCCTGGCTCAGAGGCGACTGAGGTGAGCCCTGTAATACACTCAGCTCAGCCAGACACACGTGGTAGATGCTCCTCCATGCTAGTCAGTGGTGCTTGCTTTCAACAACCTCCTCCTGGGCATCTTTTCTCTTGTTCTTGTCCTGGAATGCCTCCCTCGCCTACCATAAAGACCTGCTTCCTAATGCCAGTTTCTCGTCCTCCTTCCTACTCCCTCTCCTCCTGTCAAAACTGGCTCTCAGATAAGACTCCGGCATCCCTTCTTTAGTTGGGTGTGTGAGTCTTTTGGTTACCTCTGCCAAGGATGACAATGCCAGCATTGTGCAAGAAGGCTTTGCCTCTCAGTTTCCAAGGGCAGATAAAAGAAATGTTGCTCGTCCCATGTGGAATTCTTTCCTTCTTGCTTCTCTACACTCTATTTGTCCAGTTCAAGTTCTACCCTGGCCAATCCCTCCCTCCCAACACACACACACACACACACACACACACACACACACACACACACACACCTCCTTGCCTGCACTAGCTGGGGCAAGAGGCAGCCCTCTGAATTCTGGCCCATAGGCCCTGCCTGCCAGTCTGGACTTTCTGACGAGTGTGGCTTCTTTGTCTCTTTCTTGTGCTTCCTAGGGCAGGGCAGCAGCTCCCACAAGTAAAGTGTCTTTCTTTTATATCCCTGGGAGACCCCCCCCCCAACTAGGTAAGGTAAAGAAAGAGCAGCTATAAACATGTCTAAGCAATTCTTCTCTAAAACCTCCTAGCCTCCATGTCTGTGCTGTGGGTTCCCAGGAGTAGAATGAACTAAAGTTGGCTTGCGAAGGAGCCAGGAACATCTCTGCAAAACTCCTTAAGGGTCTCCAGAGAAGGCCAGTCCAGGACTGAACAGTCACCTCAAGGATTCTTGGAAAAGATCCTCCCCTTTCTAAGACTTTTCTGCTCCCTGCAGCCAGGAATGCTGTAATAAAACAGCCCTGGACTAAGGTTCAGGAGCCTGGGGTCTAACCCACATCTCAAAGTGACCTGCTGTGTGACCTTGAATACATCTCTTCCCCATTCTGAACTTGAGTTTCATCAACCATAAAACAATTGTGTTGAGTTTAATATTCCCACACTCTAGGAAGGAAAACTGGTCTAATTCTTTGTGGTCCAAAATTTATCAAGAGACAGGACTCATATTTATAATTTCCTGGTTGTCTCACAAATTCTTTAGTATCCTTTTCCATAAGGAGCATGGAACTTATTTCACTCTACAGAGCTGGCTGTGGTACCACTCCATTGCTTTGTTTTAGTATCTTTGATTTAAGAACTTATTTCTTAAAATGTGTACTCAGTACCCAAAATCTTCAAAAGTTTTGCTGGAAATCTGTCCTCCTCTTTAACTTGAGTTAAAGAAACAGTTCAGTTTTACAAAATCATACTTTATTCTTCTGTATAGGACAATATGATTATCTCTTGGCATGTTGAAAGTATTTAGAAGAAATAAATACGTAATCACAAGGGTCACTTTGTTGGGTTTACTACCAGTTCTTAGAGAAGGCATCAGCTGGGCAGCCAGTTCAAAGAACTTGAACCTGGCATAGTATCATAGGTCATTTCGCATGTGTCATTTCATTAAGCCTGTTCAAAGGTTTAGCCATACTTACGTAATCAGCATAAATTGGTCCTCAGATTTCAAGTCTTAGCATTTGGGTGCTAGAAAGTAATAATAGTTTTACCAGAGCAGACCTAAAGGAAGAGGGTCTATAAATCAGTTAACTTCCTTCAGGATGGGGAGGGGAAGTTGGTAGGCAAAAGAACGTGAGGCAGGACTATTCTCACAATTCATATGGTTGTGGAGTTTACTTAGTGTTCACTCAAAAAACCATTACACTGGAACTGAAGGTGGGGCAGAAATTAAACAAACAGTATGGTCATGCTCACATATATATTTTTTTATTTCACTTGATAACAGCACAACACTTTCATTCACTATAAAATCATAAGCAGACACTAATATCTGGAAATATTAAAGATAGTTAAACAAGTAGAAAAATTGACACATTTTGGGCTGAAAAGCATGAAAGAGTTTATCATGTGCTTAAAAAAAGAAAAAAACAAACTCCTATTTAGCTGGGCATAGTGGCACAAGCCGGTAATTCCAGTACTTGGAGGTTGAGACAAGAAGAAAACAGGTTCACAGCTAGCCTCAACAACTTAGTGAGACCTTCCACAACTTAGTGAGATCCTGTTTCAAAATAAAAAAATAAAATAAGGTTAGGGGTATAGCTCAGAGGTAGAATGTCCCTGGGTTCTATATCCAGTACCACAAAAACAAAAAAGAAAAAAACAAACTTCTATTTAATAGTCAACTCTAGTTTAGCATTCCTAATGGGAATGGTGAACATAATATCAGTAAATGGTATCATTTAAAAAATTTTTTAATCCAAAAGTAACTAGTGATTTTAGAATGCAATAAATAATTTTATTTAAAAACTAAGAATTGCTTTCCAATGTGCATGTGGTTTAGGCTAATATTTTAATTAATCTTTATTCTCTCAATGAATTCTGACTAAACTGTAGGGTAAGTCTGTAGGGATGATGAGTGAAAAGAAATAAATAAGTCCTTGAAATATGTTTTCCACGGAAATTAAAAAACCGTAAAAAATAAACATTGCTGCCCCAAGAGTTGACTGTATTTGGAAGGGAAACACCACACAGGTATCACTTAGCTTTAAAATGTCCTGCTGTAGAATTAAATAAGAAGAAAGGAACACATGCTCTACATAGCTCTACACACCTGTGAGACTAAAAGCAGGATGAGAAACACAATGACGTCACCCAGACTCACGCTGACAGGGACCAGCATGGAAAGATTTTCCATGGTCTGAAAGACGAGCTGTTTCTGGGCTTTCCATACCCGAACTCATGTCCTGACTGGAGACCCAGCCATTGTTTCCTTCATGCGTCTGCCACCCAATCTCATGACCTGATTTGTGCCCATAAATGTGTTTTTAGGAACACAGTGAGTGATGCATTGCTAAGAAAAGAGAGGGATAATTCATAGAAGGAATAACAAAAGATGAGACAGTAAGGTAAAGGTGTTTCTTTGTCCAGGCACATTTTTTAAAGTACTTGTGTGGTGGGGAGCATTTTCTCACATATCATTTCATTGACTCCCACAGCCACTCCAACAGGTATCCTAGGTATTATCTTTGTCCCCTCAAAGAGGCTTTCTCCAGGGCCACACAGATGACAGAGCCAAGACTGGGTCTTAGGTCTTCTGGGTCCAAAATTCCAAATTCCAAAATTCAAAACCTCACACAAAGGAGGCAGAGTAGAAAGTGGGATGAGTCTTCAGTAAGACTGTGGGGCTACTAAGCGCACACCAGCCATTGCATGTCCCCTTCTTTTCTGCAGGTCAGGGCTCTACTGACATGCAGCCCCTGCCACCAGAGCACAGGATTTCATTCTCACTGAGGAGTAAAAATGTGGTAGCTTGTCTCGCCCAATGGTACCTCGTGTTAAAAGAGAAATGAGTCTCCATTCAAGGAAATCATTAGCTGGGCGTGGTGGCAAATGCTTGTAATCCCAGCATTTGGGAGGCTGAGACCGGAGGATCCAGGTTCATGGCCAGCCTCAGCTACCTAGTGAGGCCCTCCGCAACTTAGTGAGATCCTGTTTCAAAATAAAGAATAAAAAAATAGGGCTAGGGGTGAAGCTCGGAGGTAGAATGCCCCTGAGTTCAATCCCCAGTACTGCAAAAAAAAAAAAAAAGAGAGAGAGAGAGAGAGAGAATCATTATTAAGATGGTATTGGGGGACCAGTACAAAGGTACCTTGTTCTCCAATCACACCAGTGAGGGGACCTTCTCGGGTTGGCTAGGTTGAGGAAGTTTTTCCCCACTCAGAGTTGAGAGCTGGTGGTCATGGAAAAATGGCTGGTGGCCACATCCAGGAAGCACTGTGTCAACTTTCAAAGCTTCCATGCTTCCCAAGCATGGTGACATGAGAAGGAAGGGAAGGCCTTAAAGGGAAGGCTACCTGGTCCAAGCCAGAATAATTGAGAGGTGAGGCAGCAGCATCCTTACACCAGACGATCTTAAGCCCTTGTCCTGAGCCCCACATGCTTTCAGAAGTCCTGTGTAATTCTCCCCACCTATACCTCCCTTCCCATTGGGGTGAACAGTCCATGGAGCAGAGCTGAGGGGACATGCCACCTCAAGCCAGGATTCCCTTCCTACACTTGCCTCAAGGATCTCAAACCCAATAATATCCTGTCCAAATGGCATCCATGGTCTTGTGACTTCTTTCCCAAGCCCGTCCTCTTAATGACAAGCCTATGTTGTATATGTAGAGACCTGGGCCTGGGGGTGGCCATGGGGCAGTGTGTGGTGGGGAGGGGGGAAAGTTTGCACAGAACTCTGTCATGAATCCTGGGGTGTTCATGGGTATGCATGCAAGGTTCAGAACCAGAGATGAGAAGAGAAAGGCTGTAGAAAGGGGTGGGAACCTCTTTTGTATTCTTTCCCAGCCTTGAAAATGTGAGGTGTAAACTCAAACCTAAGAGCACTCCCAGAGATGAGCGAGAGCAGCAGGTGATGAGTAGCTGCAATGATCGAGGGAGACCCTCACACTACTAACACTCGTGCTGCAGTTGTAGATACCTACTCTGGTTCCCTCTTGGAAATCCCTCTGTTCCAGAGTCTACACCATATTTTCCTTGATTTGATCCCTATTTCATTTTGTCAACTAAATGTCATCAACATAATAGGTTTCACTAGTGCCAACTCTGCACAAATTTGGCATTTACTGAATGTCAACTGTTAGTGATAGTGTGGCATTTACTGTGTCAACTGTTAGTGATAGTGTCTAATCATATCACTTTTAGAAATTTTGAGCTCCTTTAACATGGTATCTTTGTGATTGTCCATTTACTCTGCCCTCTGCAGAAAACTGCCCTCTGCAGTTCCCAGTTGGTGTGTGTACCCAAGCACACTGTCTTGGGTTTGAACTTTGCAAGGTCATTGGGTTATTTCAGTCTGATGCAGTCCACCTCTTCGGTGGCAGGCATTCCCATCGTTTTGAGATCCAGGTCAGCACTGGACTTGCTCCCATTGAAAGAAGACTTCCAGTGGATCAGTATGATCTTCTTGAAGTACTTGATGGTGTTGTTCTTGACTGTCACAAAACACAGGGTGTTGATTATGCTGTTGCTCATGGCGATGCACTCAACCACGTAGAAGGCAGTGAGATAATGCTTCTCCTTCACGAATACAGTGGGGAAGAAGTCACGCACGATGGTGAAGCCATAGAAGGGTGCCCAGCAAAGCACGTAGGCCGTGAGGATGCATATGAGCACCAGGACCGTCTTCCGGCGGCAGCGCAGCCTCTTGCGGATCTGCTCCGTCTGGAATCCAGGAACCGTCTTGAACCAAAGCTCCCGAGAGATCCTGGCATAGCACAGGGTCATGGTGACCACAGGGCCCACGAACTCAAGGCCGAAGATGAAAAGGAAGTAGGACTTATAGTAGACCTCCTTGTCCACTGGCCAGATCTGGCCGCAGAAGATCTTCTCCTGGCTCTTGACTATGATGAGGACGGTCTCGGTTGTGAAGTAAGCTGAGGGGATGGCGATGAGGATAGACACGGTCCACACCAAGGCAATAAGCCCGGTGGCTGTCTGACACTTCATGCGCGGTCTCAGCGGGTGGACGATGGCCAGATACCTGGGGCAAGAACACAGATAGAGTCAGCCACTGGGAGGACCAGGTACCGGGTGAGAATTTCACTTTGGCAAGGTTGTGAGGAGCAAACCATGTGAAGGAGAGGCAGCCTTGAACGCCAGCCCTGGCTCCACCGCTAACTAGCCCTGAGACCCTGGGTGAGTTTTGTTTCACCTCTCTTAACTAACTCAGTTTCCTTTTCTGCAAAAGTTTTTGTTTTATAGAGATTAAATGTGATAATGTATGCACAGCTCCTGGCAAATTTTCAAACCTGATATATACTGAAAAAAAGACATCAATTATGATTAAAAGTAGTAATAATACTTCCCATCAGTTTCTAGCATGGCAGTGTTCCCAGGTCTTTCCTGTTCCCAGGCCATTCATCCAAATCACCTTGAAGTTCAGAGCTAAGTAGGTCTTGTGACTCCAATGCTCTGCCGGGAGGAAGAATTCTCCCTTCCCAGTGGAAGCTGTGAGCAAAGTTCTGTCTTCATTCCACATTTAAAAAAATATTTCTCTGCATGCAGAAGTGGAAGGAAAGCACATCGCCATTCATCTCACTTTCCAGAAAGTGGAGGCCAGCAAGAGATGGATGACTTTCTCAAGGTCATATACACAAGACCCTTGGTAGAAAACATTTAACCCTACCTCACAGGGCTGATGTGAAAATCAATTGAGAATATACATGACTGCATTTTTTTTTAATCACAGACTATCAGATGATAAAAGATACTGCTTTTGTTCTTTCCAAAAGAACCCACACGGCAGTTACCACAGTGGTCCAGGAAGGAGAGAACACTTTCTGGGGGCTGTGAGTCATCCGTGTGGTATGACAGTGCCCTTCCCATGCTTGTGCAGAGAGCTCTGGTTTCCTGGAAGGCTTTGCACATCTGGCAGGGGGTGGAAGTTGGAGAAGCAGAAAGATGGGAAGTGAAATGAGAAGGAATAACAAATCAACACTGGAACCAACACATCCCCGAGCGTCTGCAGCTCAGCTCAGGTAGAACTGCGTGCAAATGTGACAGGGGCCTCACAGAAAATCACACCGATTCTGTATCCTTTGAAACCAGTCCCTTGGAGGTCATGTTTCTTGGGATTTGATCTGAAGAGGAGGTTATTTTTTATTGTATGTCTGGCCCTCCCCTATGACACAAGCAGCCACACCCCTTGATATATTTGGAGAATGCACTGGAGTAAGACTCTTACCCTCTTTCAGCTCCCAGAAGATGTTAAGTGAAGCTGGCTGGGTGGGTCCACCCTCGGGACAGCAGCTGGCTGCCAAGCCTGGCCACCAGCATCCATCCCTGGCACTTTAGCCATCTCCTTAGTGCTGGAAAGTTGAATGGGAATCTTCAGAGCATTGGCAGGGCTTTTACCAGTGCTCAAGTACAAGGCCTTTCATAAGGTCACATTGCTCCTGATGTCACAAGGACATCCAATGTGCTCTGACTTGTACAAGATCCAAGCATTCACTGGCTCTCCTTGGCTCATTTGCTGCCTACCCCATAGTGTTCTGCTGGTTACTCTGTCACAGAAAACTTCTACTTTCACATTTGTTCCCTACATGAATTTTCACTGTGTAATTCTGTTCCTTCCTTTCCCAGTAGTAACTTTCTAAGTCTTTATATTTCAGAATCACAACATTATCAATGAATCTTCAAGAAAGAACCCACCTGAGGACCCAGAAGACCAAGAACCAAGTCCTAACTTCACAGCAACTTGTTATGTGAATTTCAATCATTTCTCTTAACCCTGTGGGCTTAATTTCCTCATCTGTAAAATGGAAATACCACCTGGATACTGTGAGGCTCCAATGAGCTACTGCATATAAACAATAGGCTATTAATCTATAAAAACTATTAGTACCTTAAAATGTACTTTTTTCCAGAGCTATTCTGTATACATAGCATTGTTCTTTTATCTATTATTAGCAAATACTACATTTACAAGTCCTGTACTACTTTCTACCTTATTGAACCCAATTCTTCACTTCAGAACTAATTTTCAGGGTTATTTCATCCTGGCTTTCTCTGATATCACCCCAACTCCACCCCCAGGGTGAGTTCCATGAGCTGTGTATTAGAAAAGGCACCTTTGCCCACAGGCGAGTTGCATTAAACTGTTTCAGGGGTTCCCATCAGCCCCAGCTGGGCTAGGAACTCCAGAACTCTAGAAATAATAGTAATACTTGCTTATGTTGTTAAGTTTACAATTTACAGATAATTTTTAAATCTTCATTTTCTTTAGGTAGTGTCCACTCTATTAAATGAGTAGGAGCACACAATGACCATTTTACGGATGAGTAAGCTAAATCCTGGAGAGGTGAAATAACCTGCTAAAGGCCACACAGCTAGAAACCGACAGAGCTATGACTCAGACCCACATCTTGCTGCAAACCCAGGGGCTTCTCCAATATGCTATTAGCCCTCTTCTTTTCCAGCAAAAGCAAAAGTGCTCCCTCATCCTGCCTTCCTGGCACCCTAGAGACCCTTCTCTTTTTTCTCCATCATTGTTGGTTTCTATCTACTGATGTTCCACAAAGCAGTCAGACAACTGGCAGCCTCTACTTATGAGCACGCCCTTGATTTCCCTGTGTGTCTACAACCTCAATGGCTTAGGTCCAGATCCCTCCAAAGCCAACAGTTCCCAGAGAATGAGGAACAAAGGCTGCTGGACAAAGAAATGTCCAAGAAATAGTATGTGTGTGATGAGAGTGTGCTGCGTGATTGATGACAGAGCAGAGAGTTTGGTTCCTCTCTGTCTCCAGAACCCTGCCCCAGATCTACCAGAAGTTGCAGCAGCTACTTGGCTGGTCATGGGAGGGGCAGAGTGCATGACCTGCTCCTTGGAGCAGTCCTCCCCCCCGCCCAGTGATGAACTATCCAGGGGGCATCTGTGTTGGGGCATGGCTACTCAAGCCTTTGCTGGCCTCATCAACACAGGAAAGGAGAGTCTCCCAGCTCATACTTAGGCTGTCTTGTTTCCTCAGAATCCCCTCCCAGCGCCCTGCGTGCTACAGATCCAAAGGATTCCCTTCCCGGGCAATGCAGGTGTCTCCACATCAAAGAGCAAACACAGACCTGGGGGGACCGCGCCGCTTTCTCTCATGAGCTTTTTCACCTCTGCCATCAGGTTGCACTCCTTGTGTTGGATATGGGGATCTTCTGGAATATGACTCTATCCTTTTTGAGTGCTACTCCTTTTGTTTCTTGTTCCTGCTCCATATGGCTCTCCAAACTTCCTCGTGCTCAACTCGGGCATTCATTCTCACTCCTAGGCTTTTGCAAATACTCCTCCATCCTCTTGGAAAACCCTTCCTTGCACTTGGAAAACTTTCCCTTCATTTGTTGAAGGTCAAGTTAAAAATCCACCTCCTCCAAAAAGCCTCCTCTGACCACTCCAGCACACAATGATCTCACCCTTCCCTAAAATTCATTTAGAATTTATTCTTTACTTACTCCTTAACCACTCCCAGAGGGCAGTAATGATGTCTTAGTTCTTTTATGACTTTTGCTGTCCACGAATCTGCGGCACTTAAGAGGATTTTGATTAAACTTCACCTTCATCAAGTGCCTGGCACAGAGTGAACAGAACTATAAAAAAGCCATGGTGATGGTTCTCAAAAAGACTGCAATTGTTTTTGGAAAAGAGAACATAAACGTGTTTACCCGGCACGATACTGGAGGTAGTCTGGGGCAAGATAATGAAAGGTTGGAGCTCAGCACAGGGGTTTGAGCTGTACTTTGCAGACAATGGGGTGATTATTGGTCATTTAAGCAAGTGAGGGGAGACATGCTCAAGACAGATTAATTTGGCTGCAGCTTTGCTTGTTTCCTTCAAGCCACAGGGACATTCTCTCTGTTCCTAGAACCCATCAAGTTTGTTCCTACCTTGGGGCCTTTGTTTTTATAATTCCCCTTGTGTGGAAAGTTTTCTCCCAAACTCCATCAGGCCAACTTCCCCCATCACTCAGAGGTCGGTTCAACTGTCTTCTCAGAGACGCCTCTCTGACTCCTCACCTGCAGGAAGCCCCCTCCCCTAGCACTCTTAGTATTTCTGTGAGTGCTTTTTTTGTGTGTGTGTGTGGTACTGGAGATTGAACTCAGGGGCATTCTACCTCCGAGCTACACTCTCAGCCCTATTTTCTTATTCTTTATTTTGAAACAGGGTCTCACTAAGTTGTGGAGAGCCTCACTAAGTAGCTGAGGTTGGCCGAGAACCCAGATCCTCCGGTCTCAGCCTCCCAAATGCTGGGATTACAAGCATGTGCCACCACGCCCAGCTGAGTGTGTTTGTTTTTATTCAGAGCACTCCCCACTTCTGATATTACCTTCCTTGTTTCTTTGCCCAACGGCCATCTCTCTTCATCCTTTGGATATAATCTCCATGAGGGCAAACATTTTAAATCTTAACCACCATCATCGTATCTGTCACACTGTAGTCACCCTGTAAAAGTCACCATTTGAAGGAATGCATGGCTACCTGAGTAAATGAAGGTTTGCTATGGATCCTGGGGGAAGTGGGGTTGGCAGATGGGCAAGAGATGCTGAAGGCGGGGAAGACCAAGGGGAGTGTATGAGTCCAGCCTAGTGAACAAGGTGGAGCAGGGGAGAGTTGAATGAAGGCTGGAGAAGGGGAGCGCATGGCCAGGATGAAAGAGACTCTGTAGCCGAGATGCCTGGAAGAACAATGGAACCAAGATTAAAAGAAGAAGTCGAAGCAGCCAGAAGATAAACAGTCAGTAGATAGATAACTGCGTAATGATAAATAGTTCTATTCTGCTATACCTTGATAGCTGTGTTTCTTAAAAACCATGTATTAGAGCCAGGTGTGCTGGTGCATGCCTATAATCCTAGTACTTGGGAGGCTGAGACAGGAGGATTGCAGGTTGGAGGACAGGCTCAGCAAGTAGTGAGACTCTCATGAACCTAGCAAGACCCTGTTTCAAAATAAAGATAAAAAAGGGCTTGGGGTATAGCTCAGAGGTAGAATGTCCCTGGGTTCAATCCCCAGTAACACACACACACACACACACACACACACACACACACACACACACACACACCCCAAAACCTTGTATTATTCTTTTGTGCGAAGCACATCATAAAAATAAATGTTTCAGTGAAAACAGAGGTTAGCCAATTGGAAATATTCACTAGTGTGTCTGGTTTGGTTGTTCTCATTTTTTTAAGAGTTAATTTGAGAACTGTAATATCCACTGTTTCATGCTGCTCTGTCTTAAATCATTGTTCTAAGAAATTACAGATACTATTCCATTTAATCTGCAAAGAAACCAAATACATTAGGTTTTCTTATTACCCCATTTTAGAGATGAGAAAACTGAGGAGGACAGAGGTTAAATAACAAACATCAGGTGGTACAGCAGGAATTCAAGCCCAGGCAGAGTAACTGCTAACATTACCCCCCTACAGATGTTTCATGTTTCATTAAATAAAAACAAAGGCATTTCTACAACCATAAGTATATTCCTTATACCAAGATAAAAATTTAATTTCCCCAAGCTAATCAAATCAAATCAAACCTGAAAACTACTGATAAATTTTGAATATGCAAGACCAGACAAAATCAGTGATTTCTAGACCATAAAATTAAAACTAGATGTTAGCAGCACATTAAAATGAACATAATTTGAAGCAAAGATGAGAACTGTCAATTAAAAACACAATGCACTAGGTTAGTCCTGGGCCAGCACAGCGTGCTTTCCTCCAACGTGTGGGTGCAAGTTTCCAATCACGGCCCGTTCTAAACAACAGCAACCTCACAGCCAAAGCGTGCTCCCTAATTCATCTTTCTTAGTGTGTCTAATTTGCATTATGTAAACCCCCACTATAAGAGAAATGCCTGAAGTATTTCAGACAAGCTAATATTGGTATGAAAGAAGGGTACGGGCTTGATGAGTTCACTAGGTCAAGGTTGGTTGATTGATTGATTGATTGACACATACCTTTTACATGTTAAAGATAGCCCAATACCCCCCCCCATTTATCCTGGATTCCTTTCCTCAAAGACCTCCTACAGTTGTCAGCCTGTTGACAAGCGGGCCCCTACATAAGTGAAATGGATCTCACCCAGGGAGCAGGGCCCCACCGCACAGCAGGCACCTATCTACCCTCCTTTTAGTAGCCTGAAGTTCAGAAAATGACCCCATATGCTTCGTCCTGTTCATATGCTAGAAGAAAAGGCAACACTTTCCATTTTTAGAAAAGGTCAGAGGCAAAGTCCTGAAGTTCTTCTTTGGTAGCTCTGGGAGTACCTTGGGAGGTGAATACTGCTGCCCTGTAGTTCACCCAGAGTCCTTGCCTAAGTGACACATGTCTTGGGATCCGCCACTCCTGTGAAGGACCTTGATCCAGGAGAAGTAGCTCTCTGAACACTTGCTCTTGGGTGATAGTCCAAGGGCCATTTTGGCTACTAACTCCCTCGTATCCTTCCCTGGGGGAGGAGGTGGTTTTAAAGCCAGGTTCCTTCATAAACCCTCAGAAATAGATCTCTTCCAAGACTATCCTACCCCTGATGCCATATCTGCAGCTTCAGAAAACATGCTCTATTAGCTGTGTTCCTCCCTGGAACATTGACCAGGGTGCCCTGACTGCCAGGGCCAGGTTGAACCCCCAGAGCCCTGAGGTCATGGAACAGTGAGGTCATGTGTGTGCTTGGGGCTGTCTGGGTAGGAGGGAGGCAGGTTGTTCAGATACAAGTACACAGAGGCCTGATTTGACCTTCAGGGTGACTGTCTGTGGACCGTAACAAGGTGCTTTGTAAAAAGTCAAAAGCGAAGTTATACTGACTCTTCTGCTATGGCTACATTGGTGTCTCGAAGTCTGGAGATTGCCCCTAGGATGCGTAGATGAAAGACCCTCCTACTTCTTGGAAAGTAAAGATATGACCCTAAAGGAGTATCGTTTTATGACTCTAGAAAGTTTGCTTTACCAGGCTATGTTAAGAATGTGGGCTATACATGTAAAATGAAGAAGTGGTGCTATTTGTGATCTGACAATGATTGATATGTCATAAATGTCTATGTAACCCTGTTGTACTCAAGAAATGTATAAAAAATCCATGCTAAAAAAAATTAAATTAAATTTTTAAAAAAGTCAAAAGCAGGCAGAGGAGCTTGCGAAGACTCTACCCAAGGAACCAGGACCACTCTGGCTCATCAGTACAAGTTTAAACCAAGTGAAAGCTAAATCTAAATATAAGAGAGATTCGCAGAGGTGGTTGTTGTTATTGATTGTATTTACCATCTCTAGACACAAATTCTTTGTGCCACTGCATATAAATGAGATTAAAGTGTAAAGCAATCACCGCAACAAAAACAAAAAGTAAGTGTAGGTTCTCTCTTGACTTTAGAAAAAAAAACTTCCTCGACCAACTAAAAATCAATTAGTGCTAAGAGGTCATGTTTTAGTAGAAGAAGTCTTGGCAAAACAGAAACTTTACTAAAGATATTTAAGTTGACTCAAGAAGTGGTGGCTCATGCCTGTACCCCAGTGCTTGGGAGGCTAAGGCAAGATGATTTCAAGTTTGAGGCCAGCCTCAGCAACTTAGCGAGACCCTCAGCAACTTAGTGAATCCCCATTTAAAAAAAAAAAAAAATAGGGCTGGAGGTGTAGCTTGGAGATAGAATGCCACTGGGTTCCATCCCTAGTGCCAAAAAAAAAAGAAAAAAGACAAAAAGAAGTAACTGCCTGTAACTTAAAATTGTCCCTCAACACCTGTTCTTAACTGCTTCTCTGAGCAATGAACAAGTCCAACATCTAGGAGCAGGTCCACAGCAGGCCGATCAAAAGCCTTCCCACTGACCAACCCTAGGGGGCTCTGTTGCCTCCTTTCTCACCAAAGCTGAAAAACTAGAACTCTTCTTCTGACTGTTCAATCAACTGGCAAACTTTCGAGTGCCCGGCACATCCACATCTATGGGGGATACAGATACTTCTCATCAATCTGCAACTGCAGAAGGGGGGTCAATCCCAATGTCCCTTCCCCGCTGACTGCCTTTGCTGCCCCTCCCCCCGGCCCCACACTCACCTGTCAATGGCAATGGCCAGCAGGGCATTGGTGGAGACATAGAGAGAGACAGTGCGCAGGTAGTTGACAGAGGCGCACAGGACATGGCCATGCTCCCAGGAGAGCTGGCGCACCACGTAGTAGTCCATCTCAAAGGGGCAGCAGACAATGGCCACCAGGAAGTCAGAGATGGCCAGGTTGGCGATGAGCAGGTTAGTGAGGTTACGAAGCTTCTTGTAGCGGGCCAGGGCGGCAATGAAGATGAAGTTGCCAATGCCACAGACCAGCATGATGCCCACCAGGGCCATGCCAATGACAATCTTGGCAGCAAAGAAAGTCCAAGAATTGGTCACATCCTCATCTTCATCCGAGGGCATATCATAGTCACCATAGCTGAAGTTGAATGGGAAGGAAGCAGCTTGGGCTTCATAGGGGTCGAACACAGAAAGGAAGCTGGCAGAGGTGTTGGTGGCATTCTCGCCCGTGACCCCCACCGTGATCGCCATCTGGCCAGGTGGTGCTGAGCGCAACACTGCTGGGAATTCTCCTGGGGCGATGACTGCAAGCCTGATGTCCCCTAATGAGTCAGAGGGTCCCTGCCAGCATCCTCAGGGTACAGTAGCTGAGCTCCGCTCTAAACCTTAGAAAGACAAACAGTTGGGTATATGTTGGAGCAAACTCGACTGAATTTAAAATCACCCTGTAACCCACACAGACCCATTAGCCACCTGCTCGGAGTGAACATACGGTGATGGAGTGGAAATAAAGGAACCACCTAGAGAAAGCAAATGAATGAAAACCACATCTTTGCACAATTAGGGAGGGCTGGATGGCTGTGGAGACAATGAGGCCCTGACTCCGTGTATTTCCATTCCACCAAAGACTCAGAACCAGAGTTGGGAGTGTGGGGAAGCAGAAGGGAAGGGAAGGGAAAGGAAGGGAAGGGAAGGGACCTACCCCAAGCTCTGTTCGCTGTCCCCACAGCCTGAGCTCTGTCTCTGGACTAGGCCCCTTCTGTGGTGGCAATGGCTCCTTTCCAGTGACTCAAGAGAAATGGATCTGAATGCCATCAAAGAGAGAGGGGTTTGAGACAGCATCATCTGCTCCTCAGAGGCTGCGCTTCTGGCAAAACAGCTGTAAAATCATGGAGCTCTCTACCCGCCACCTTCACTTCTCCTAGCTGGGTTTCCTGGTCACATGTCCAAATCTGCAGTGACCCTAGAAGCTGGGTACCGTGTTTCCCAAGGCCTGTCTCCAGGCAGAAGCTACGGGGACAATGTCCCAGTCTGTCACTAACTGGCTGGTTAGAAAGGGGACCCAAGAGCAAAGTCCTTCCCTGGCTACTTGTCCATCCTGAGGTAAATAGCTTAAACACTCAGGGTTTCCACATTGGCCAGGCAGGTGATCAATACTGTCTGTAAAGCACAGAGCTCCCTGGAGAGAGAGGGTGTTACACCCCTGAACAGTGGGCCATCTGGCCTCTTAGCCAGGTGCAAGGAATCCTGGCCCAGAGACCACTACACCACATAATGGACTTGGGGTGGGAGTGGGGGAGAGGGTTGGCCAGCAGCACGGCTGGGGACAGAGTTTCCTGTCCCTGCTCTCTTCCTGCAGTCCTTCTCAGAACCTAAAGACATCAGACCAGGGAGCTGGATACAAGGGAAGGGCTATGGTCTAGATAGCAACCTAAATGTCAGAAGAACAGGAAGAAGAATGGCAAACCTGAGTTCCTGGAAAGGGAGGTGCAGGGAAGATCCCTAGGACACCCCTCCTGGGTGGGATGTCAGAAAATTGCTTTGTTGAGAGAAGAAAGATATCACACCCCCACCCCATCTGTTCAGAAGGCTGGGGTGACTACCTCCCTCATAGGCAGACATCTGGAGCCTGGGTAAAGTCCCTTACACCTCGCTGAAGCGGAGCCCCATTGCCGCCTCCCTCTCCCAACTCCTCATTCAAATTGGGTCCTTCCTCTGAGCTCTCAGTTCTGTCCAGCTCAGCCTTGCCCTCTGTCCCATAGGTGTGGGTGAGAAGCAGAACCCACAGCTCAAAAGCCAGAAGGGCGAGGCTTGGAGGCCAGGTAGGCTGGGCTGCAATACAACTGGCACATCGTACCCCCTACAAGCCCTACTTGTCTCAGGGGCCTGTCACCTGAGAGAGGGACCCCTACAAGCATGCTACCAGGAAGACTCAAAGGCAGCTTTCAAAACAAAGAATAATAGAAAACTTTGGGGGTGAGGCAGCAGTAGATTTAGGAATTGAGGAGAAACTGTCCAGCAGGTTTTTCTCTTGTATCCTCAGTTCTTGGGGAAGAATCCCAGCCCCTGACCCCCTACCCCTGCCCCCAGCCCCGTCGACCTCCCTCAGGCACACTGGAAGCCTCTCTTTGCAGCGCTTTCTGATAAGCTTTCTCCTGCTCCTTACTTTCTCCTAGGAGCCTGGGAGGCTACCCCTAAGGACTGAAAGAGTGGACAGACTGGCTCCCCTGAAGAAATGCAGTCAAGTCCCTGGGAAAGCCCCCTCCTCATTCAAAAGCTCCCATTCCCCCCTTCCGCCAAGGCAGATGCCTTGTGGGGTCCTCGGAGCATCTGAGAGAGGGCACACTAAGTACCTGCAGCATCCCAGCGCCCAGGGGATGAGGACCAGGTTCCTTCATTCTAGGACCGGGGACAGCAGTCGCTTCTCCCAGAGGCCCGCCGACAGGGGACAAGTCCTCTTTTTCTTCTCTCCTGGAGGATCTTCCCCAGCCCGAGTTGGAGTTGCTCTCACCGCACAGCTGCAGATGCGGAGTGGCGACAGGCTCCCGGGCCACCACGGCGAGGGCCCGCCCCGCACTCGCTGTCCCCGCCCCCCGGTGGTCTTGGGGTGCTGGGGGTCGGGGAGGCGTGCTCGGGGGGCGGCGGGGTCCCAGCTCGAAGCGGGGGTACGTCGGGGGTCGCCCAGGCACAAGCCTGGCTGGGGATGGGGGTCGTGCCTCGGCCGCTGTGTCTGGGACGCAGAAGCGGCAGCTCCTGGCGTGTTCTCGCCGGAGGGAGCCGAGCCAGACGGGCGGTGCGTTCTGGGGTTCAGGTTCCGGAACCGCTGCCTCGGGGGGAAAGAGGGCGCCCGCGCTCTGAGCGGGACTCTGCGCCTTGCCCGCCGGCATGTGTCCGCCGCAGGGCACCGGAGTCCTCGGCGGCCTCACCTGGCCAGCCCAGCGCTGCCGCCGGAGTGGGCGGGCGGACACAGCTCCTCGGAGCCCCGAGCTTTCAAAGGATTCAAAGGATCGGGAGGAGCATCCTTGCCGCCGGCAACTTCGCCTTCCCTGGGTTCCCTGGGGCCCGCCCAAACCTCATCCCCTCCCTCCTGGGAGTCCAAGTGACCGCCAGGGTCTTCGCTGTCTGTCAGCTGCAGAAGCTCAGAGCATTGCTTTGTTGAGAGCAAAGGGTTGGGAGGCGCAATGGAGAAGGAAGGATATCACCCCCCACCCCATCAGTTCAGAAGGCTGAAGGCTGGAGTGACCAGAACATAGACCTCCTTCAAAAGCCTGCAGATTCTTCAAAATATTAAACATAGAAGTATCATATAATCAGCAATTCCAAGATATATAACTCAAAATAATTGAAAGCAGGAATTCAGGTGGTTGTACACCAATGCTCGCTCTCCGAAGCAGTATTATTCACAATAGCCAAAAGGTGGAAACAACCCAAATGTCTTTCAAGTGGCAAATGGATAAATAAAATATTTATCGTATATACATACAATAGGATATTATTCAGCCTTCGATAGGAATGAAATATAACAAGTGTTGGCGAGGATGTGGAGAAATTGGAATCCTTGCGTACTGTTGGCGGGAATGTAGACTGAGGTGGCCGCTGTGGAAAACAGTATAATGCTTCCTCAAAAAAATTAAAAAGTAGATTTATCATATGACCCAGCATTTTTACTTCTGGGTATAAACCTAAAAAAACTGAATGCAAGATCTTAAAGAGATAATTGCAGATCTGCATTCATAGCCGTGTTATTGACAATAGACAAAACATGGAGGCAATCCAAGCGTCCATCGATGGAAGAACGGATAAATAAAATGTGATTTATGTATATATAGATAAACAATGGAATGTCATTCAGCCTTAAAAGGAAGGAAATCCTGATGTATCCTATAGCATGGACATACATTAATGACATTTTACTAAGTGAAGTAAGGCAGATACAAAAGATAAATACTGTGAGTTCACTTATATGAGGTACCTAGAGGGGTCAAATTTATAGAGACAGAAAGCCGAATAGTAGTTGCCAGGGGTTGGGGGAAGTAGGGGCTATTTAATGCTCCTTAAAGGCCTACATACTAAGACTTGGTTGCCAGCCTGTGTCACCAGTGGGAGGTGGTGGAACCTTTAAGAGGTGGGGCCTAGTTGGAGGAAGTTAGGTCATTGGGAATCTGCCCTTGAAGGGGATAGTGGGGCCTGGCCCCTCCTCCTTCTCTCTTTGCTTTACTGCTGACTTGAGGTAAGCAGTTTTGTTCTACTCCCTGCCATGATGTGCTGCCTCACCTCAAATCCCAAAACAATGAAGCTAACCAACCATGGACTGAAACTGTGAGTCATAAAAACCTTTTCTCCTCTAAGTTGATTTCCTCAGATATTTTGTCACAGAGATGGAAAACTGATAAACACAGGATGTAACTGTCTAATAGGTCTAGAACTTCAGTTTCACAAAATGAAAAAGATTCTGAAGATGGATGGTGGTGATGGGTACACAGCAGCATGGATATACTTAGTACGACTGAACTGTATACACGAAATGGTTATGAAGGTCATTAC
>PVLC010006911.1:0-31639 GCA_004027655.1 Graphiurus murinus
ATACCCCCAACCCTATTTTTTTTTTTTATTCTTCATTTAGAAACAGGGTCTCACTAAGTTATGGAGTGCCTCACTAGGTAGCTGAGGCTGGCCTCGACCCAGATCCTCCTGTCTCAGCCTCCCAAATGCTGGGATTACAAGTGTGCGCCACCACGCCCGGCTCCAGTTTTTGATTCTTATATAGATGATTTCTTTTAACCCTTCCTGTTTCAAGGTCCTCTGTTCTGCCTCCATGTTCTAGTTAACCCTGTATATCCACAGTGTGTGTGTTGGGGGGGGCAGAATCCCCCAGCCTCGAGTGTCTTCATGAAAGGTGCACTTTTCTTTACAGTCACATTGTCAGTGTGCTCCCGAATTCTGTGGTTTGGTTTCCCCGTGATGCAGAATGGATCTAAAGATCGTGCAGCGTAGGGGGACACTGAGGAAAGGCAGGTTGAGTTAGCACGCTTGCCAGCAGCACAGACCCGTGCCATCGCCCTGCTCCAAGCCAGTTTCAATAACTGGACAGCTAGCGCACTTTATCAGAGAAAATAGAACTGCTTTTTGGATGACTTTCCCGTCAGTCAATGCCCCGCGCATTTATTGACCAGCCATTTATATGTGTGCCAGCACTGTTACTGGTGCAGTCGCTTATGGCAAATTATTCTTTCTCCAGACCATGTTATTTGGAGGCAGAATAGCACTATTCACGAGGAACTTTGGGTTTAATTAGGATCTGAAAATTCTAAAGACCCATAATTGTATGTGTCCAGGAATATTATCCATGGCTAATTTGCATGTCATTCCTATTGTCCCCAAGATGCGAGAACATTGGACAAGAACTACTTGACGCCGCTGATGCTGCGCGCTCGACTGAGGGCAGAGATCGCTCTGAGCTGATGAAACTTGGCACTGAGGATTTGAGGGTCACGATGAACCACGAGACCGCTTACCACACTCTTGTCTCATGCCTGCTGGATTCCCCGGGTGTGCTTGCCCAAGATCTGGCGGCTTCCTCCCGGAGCTGTCTGCCTCAGTTAACTTGGTCCCAGGAGGCTATTAGCACAATCAGACTTGAAAGGTTCAAAGGGCTCGCGGGTTATCCATCAGGCCAATTCCATTTCAGATATAAAACTATCTCATGCACTCTGGCCGCATTGACAGTTTTCTCCCTTCCAGCATTATCAGTAGCACAAAAGCTGTAGCTCCTGCCACCTTGAGATGCTGACTTCCCCGTCCGTGAACGTAACAGCATTTTCGCTAAGTCCCTGCTCAGGCTCACTGGCCCCTTCTATGGAGAAATGCTCTAGCTTTGTTTCCCTTTGTTTTTGTTTTTTAGTTTTCAGTACAAGTTATGAATTTTTCTTTTTCTGAATTATGAATACAACTATTTCCCTTTTTCTTTTTTAAATTATGAAATTATCTTTCTGTACATGAATTCTAAATTATGAATACAATGATTACTTAAAAACTAACGCTGAGAAATGGTAATAGTTTTCCAGCACTCTCATCCTGTAACTCTTTCATACAGTTTTAAAAACTAAATCAAGCCAGGCATGGTGGTGCACACCTGTAATCCCAATACTTAGGAGGCTGACACAGGAGGATCACAGGTTCAAGGACAGACTCAGCAAATAGTGAGACTCTTATAACCTAGTGATACCCTATTTCAAAACAAAAATAAAATAGGGCTGGGGGTGTAGCTCAGAGATAGGGTGACCTTGGGTTCATTCCCTAGTGTCACAAAAATTTTTTTAAAAATGAATCAAGTTTCTGTAGGAGAAAAAAAACTATGCATCATCTACATATTAACAATTAAGATTCTATGGGAACTATTTTAGATCTCTGAAAATTGCAGATAACTGATAACAATACAAAAATAATTCCAATTGAGAGAAATGCTGAGGCTACCCTTAAACCTGCAATCCTCCTATCTCAGCCTCCCAAGTACTGGGATTACAGGCATGTGCCACCACACCTGGCTCTCTCTTGTTCTTCTAAGCATACACGTGCCATAATTTCAGTGGAATGAGAATGAACATGTTTTCAATAGTTTTCTCTAAAAGTAGTATCACCACCGGACATGGTGGCACATACCTGTAATTCTAGTACTTGGAAGGCTGAGACAAGAGGATCACAGGTTTAAGGACTGCCTCACCAACTTAGTGAGACCCTTGGAAACTTACTAAGACCCTGATTCAAATAATATATAAAAATAAAAGTGATATCACTCTTACATCCATATTGGAGAGTCCCTGACAGAAATGATTGAGCAGAGCTGGTCACTACCTGAAACAATCATCAAAGCAGAAGTGCATGCACCAAAGTTCAACAGGTCAGGAAGATTTTATTCAAGGCTGTTGCAATAGGGGAGAGACCAGTCTTAACACATTTGAAACAACGAGTGGCAGAGTTTTTAAAATCTGGGGCTGGGGATATCATAAGGCCATCTGTACCTCACCCAGATGAAATGAGAAATGTGTAAGTAGAAACTGGAAGCCGGGCATGGTGACACATGCCTGCACTCCTAGTACTTGAGAGGCTGAGACAGGAGGATTGCAGATTTGAGGACAGGCTCAACAAGTAGTGAGACTCTCATCAACCTAAAGAGACCCCTGTTTCAAAATAAAACTAAAAAATATGGCTGGGGGTGTAGCTCATAGGTAGAATGCCCCTGGGTTCAACCTTCAGTACCATAGGGGGAAAAAAAAGAAAGAAAAAAAAGGAAACTGGAAGAAAAAATGTTCTCTGTTATTTAGTGAGCGAGAGCATCACTGAATTGTGACCTACCATTGTGCAGAAAGCAGAACTTGCAAGTGATAAACATGGGTATTGAGCTGAGGAAACTCCAAGCAAAGTATGGAAGATATAGCCTGATTCCTTCCTGCTGCCAGTACTAAACTGCTAAAGGAAAGAGACAAATTGGAGGAAGAATCATTAAGCAAAATAGAACTAGGATTTGATGATCCGGGAAATTCTCAGTTTATCCAGATTGCAAAAGATGCTAAAATTAGGAGATCATTATTAGGGGAAAACGTACTCTGGAGGGAAGGTCAAAAGCATGACTGGGAAACCTTTTGCCAGTGCTAAGTAGATCAGGTGTGAGGAAAGGGAGGCACCGCTGGGAAACTGTCAGAGCAACCTATGTGAGAAATTATGGTGCCAGAACCAGGAAGGACATTCAGTCGTCCAGCATTGCACGGGCTGGGAAATGGTTAGATCCTGGATATACATTTGAAGACAGAACTGAAAATGAATTATATGTTATTTGTAACATACAAGAGTTGAGAACTATCCCAAGATGTTGGGTCTGGGTAACTGGAGGGATATAGTTGACATTTCCTGTGATAGGTTTACAGGGAGAAACCAGGAGCTTAGTTATCAATGTGAAAGACTGATATCTCTATTTAGTAATTGAACATTTTGAAAAGGTAATTAAATGTCAGGGTCCAAAGAGTCCCATCTTGGTCCATGCTGCAGCTGTGAATCTGAGGTTACTGATGGGGTATCTTAATTTTGAGACTAAGACTGGGGGATGTCATCAAAGGAGGGGCTGGAGATACAAAAGATAAGAGATTAAAAAATAAAGTCATGAGCCAGGCATGGTGGGGCATGCCTGCTATCCTAGTACCTGGGAAGCTGAGACAAGAAGATCGCAGGTTCTAGGTCAGCCTCAGCAAGTAGCGAGACTCTCATCAACCTAGTAAGTCCCTGTTTCCAAATAAGAAACAAAATCAGGCTGGGGATGTAGCTTGAAGGTGGAATGCCTCTGGATTCAATCCCCAATACCACCCAAAAAAAGTCATGTAAAAATAAAATTTAAAAATAAGTCCAGGGAATATCCAAAATTGAAAAGTCTGGAAGCAGTAGGATCACAGTTTTGCAGCCAACCTCAGCAACTTAGCAAGACCCTGTTTCCAAATAAAAATAAAATAAGGCTGGGGATGAAGCTTAGAGGTAGAACATCTCTGGGTTCAATCCTTACACCACAAAAAAAAAAAAAAAAAAAAAAAAAAAAAAAAATCTGGAAGAAGAGAGACCAGCAAAGCAGACTTCAAGGAGTGTGGTAGAATAAAAACCAGGAGTCTGGACTTCTGCTAAGCCATGTGAAGAAAGTGCTTCAAAGAAGGAGTGATCAAAAGTGCCAAATAGCAAAGAGAAGGTGGCTAGGAGGAGGACTGGATTTGGCAAGTTGGAAGTCCTTGAGGAGAAAAGTCTAGAAGGGACAAGAGAACAATGCACAAGGGTGTGTTCTTTACTTGACTGGAAATTAACTTGACCAGAAAGTCAATTAACTGTGCTTTCTTGCTATTTTTAATACTTTTATTATATTTGCATTATAATTACACATCAGAGTGATACAAACCTACATGCACACAGCACTCAGCGTTCTTCCTTCCCCCACCCACCCCGCCCGCCCTGCTCCCTCCTGGCGCGTGTTAGTGAGGTGGTAGTGAGGCCCTCGTGGATGGACATAACTTTGTTTGGTGTACTGGGGATTGAACCCAGGGACATTCTACCGCCGAGCTACACCCCCAGTCCTATTTCTTTATTCTTTATTTTGAAACAGGGTCTCACTCAGTTGCAGAGGGTTTCACTAAGTCACTGAGGCTGGCCGCAAACCTTCCATCCTCCTGTCTCAGCCTCCCAAGTACTAGGATTACAGGCGTGCACCACCACATCCATCTTGACATAACATTTTTTAAGTGTTTCCTTCACTGGGAGTCTTTTTCCCTCCCTATCCCCTCCTCCAAGCCCCTTCCACTCCCCTACCAGTCCCTCCCTCACTCACCTCAAGTCCCTTTTGTTGCCTAGTTTCTCTCTCCCTTGGCAAGGGCCCGTGGATTAAAGCCCTTGCGGAGGCAGCATATGAGAGAAAACGACCCTGGGCTTTCTGAGACTGGCCGGTCTCACTTAGCATAGTATTCTCGAGTGCCATCCATTTTGCTACAGATGACATAATTCTGTTCTTCTGTACAGCTGAGTAAACTTCCATTGCATGTACATACACCACATTTTCTTTATCCATTTACCTGTTGATGGACACCTATGTTGGTCCCAGAGTTTGACTACTGTGAGTTCGCTGATGACATGAAGGCTTTAGTGGTGGATTGGAGAAAGAATTGAAAAGAGTGTATAAAGAGAATGAAATTAATTTGACTGGAAAGTCAATTAATTTTGCATTTTAAAAAATCCCCTGCCAGACTTGGGGGCACACACCTGTAAGCCCAGTACATGGGAGACTGAGATAGGAGGATCACAGTTTCAAGGCCAATAGTAGCAACTTAGTGAGAATCTGCTTTAAAATAAAAAGGCTGGCACCGGGCGTGGTGGCGCATGTTTGTAATCCCAGTACTTGGGAGGCTGAGCGAGGAGGATCCAGGTTCAAGGCCAGCCTCTGCTACTTAGTGAGGCCCTCCACAACCTAGTGAGACCCTGTCTCAAAATAAAGAATAAAAAATAGGGCTGGAGGTAGAATGTTCCTGGGTTCAATCTCCAGTACTGCAATAAATAAATAAATAAATAAATAAATAAAAGGGCTGGACTGTAGCTTGGAGGTAAAATGCCCCTGAGTTCAATCTCCAGTACCAAAAGAAAAAAAAAAAAATCCACAGATTTGGCAAGAATGAGGTCTTTACTAGTCTAAAAAGACAAGACTTGTGTTGAACAGCGCCAGACTCGTAGAGGAAATGAGTAAACAACACGGATCATTCAACGAGAGGGTTTGTAATTCAAGAAAGGGGTAGTAAGTGCATGGTAATTTACAAGAGCTAAATGAAAAGCAAATGTGATTTTTTAATCGGTTTCCTCTGTAAGGCAAAATGGAGGGAGAAATGAGGGACGGGGATTCCTGGAGGGCGGAAGTGATTGAAGGAAGGCAGCGGTGAGCACATCCCTGCAGCTCATCCGCAGGACACCAGGTACACCACTGCCTGTGTGTCCAACAAACAGCACGTACACTACACCACAGTACCCCTGGTTTTTAATTTTTTGAGGGGTACTGAGGATTAAACCCAGGGACATTCTACCTCCAAGCTACACCCCCAGCCCCATTCTATTTTTTATCTTGAAATAGAGTCTCACTAAATTGCTAAGAGTCTTGCTAGGTTGCTGAGGCCGACCTCAAACCTGCCATGCTCCAGTCTCAGCCTCCCAAGTACTAGGACTCCAGGCGTGCACCACCCGCCTGGCTCCCTTATTTTACAGGTGATGAAACTGAGTCTAACGAGGCTGATTAAGTCTAGCAAGGTCGCTCATTTGGTTAAGTGGACCGGACCTGGGACATCAACCTTGCTTTACCTCTCCTCCCACCGTGACAGTCTAGGAGCTGTCGGTCAGGAGCTTCATGAGGGAAAAGAGGGGAACTTGTAAATTTACTGCCCCTGACCTAGCGATAAATTACTCCATCTTTTACTCTAATAATGTTGGCCCGTGAATAAAAGCCCTTGCCAAGGTAGCATTTAACGAGGTTTTGGAGGTAGGAGGCACAGAACTAAACGTGCCTGCTCTTCGGAGATATAAAATAAGAGGAATTTCTTCTCTACCGTCTATTAAGGCAGAATGCGTGTAAGCCACTAACAGTTGGTGGCAGCAGATGTCCCCGAAGTTTAGCAGGGACCTTAATCGGCCCACCCGCATCTGGCTTCATCGCGAGCAGGAGGAGCGCTCGGGGGTTTCCCGCCCACGACTTGCTCCGGCTCCACGCCTGGCTCTCCTTTCCCGCCTCTCATGGCCTCCGGCAACACTTGCTTGACTTTCTCTCCCCAAATTACACTTCCAGCGACAGCGTGGACTGTGTGACAATGCTTTTTGCTCGTTGGTGTATAAAAAGCTGCATCACCACCGAGGCGCTGATGAAGAAGTGCTGGGTTCTCTGCATGAACAACCTTCTCCACCACAGCCTGAGTCCGCCATAGGCTACACCATCCTGATAAACACTGAAGCTATGAATCGCTTTCTAAAAAGGCTGAAATCATAGAACGCCAACATTGGAAGGTATTTGGTTTGTTTAGGTCACCTAATGAGTTCCAATTTTAACTGGATGAAGCCAGGCAGGGTGGTGGCACACGCCTGTAATCCCAATACTTGGGAGGCTGAGACAGGAGGATTGCATGTTCGAGGACAGCCTCAGCAAGTAGAGAGACTCTAATCAACTTAGTGAGACCCTGTTTCAAAATAAAGAATAAACTAGGGCTGGGAGTATAGCCCAGAGGTAGAAAGCACCTGGGTTCAATCCCCAGTACCACACACACACACAAAATTTTTTTTTAATTAAAAAATAAATAAATTAGCTGGGCATGGTGGCGCACACTTGTAATTCCAGTACTTGGGAGGCTGAGACCAGAGGATCTGGGTTCATGGCCAGCCTCAGCTACTTAGTGAGGCTCTCCACAACTTAGTGAGACCCTGTTTCAAAATAAAGAATAAAAATAGGACTGGACGTGTAGCTGGGAGGTGGAATGCCCCTGGGTTCAATCCCCAGTACTGCAAAATGTAAATAAATAAATAAATAAATAAATAAATAAATAAATGGATGAATCCTTTCTAAGGCTTCATAATAATTATCCACAGTCTTCTTGTGCACTCCAAAATACCAGAGCATTAACCAAGTCAAGAGAGAGCCCAAACCAGGCGCAGTGGTGTGTGCCTGCAATCCCAGTAGTTGTGCAGCTGGCCCCAGCAACTTAATGAGGCTCCCAGCAACTTAGTGAGACCCTGTTTCAAAATAAGAAATCAAATGGGCTTTTATTTACTCTTGCACTGGCTTTTAGCCTCTCAGATTTGGTGAGCATCTGATGGTGGGACTCAGACACTATTACTCAATAAAAATCAGCTGCAGCCAGGTGCAGGGGTGCATGCCTGTAATCACAGTACTTAGGAGGCTGAGACAGGAGGACCACAGATTTGAGACTAGCCTCAGGAATTCAGTGAGACTCTCAGCAACCTAGTAAGACTCTGCTTCAAAAAATAAAATAGGGCTAGGAGGGTAGCTCAGAGGTACAATGTCCCTGGGTTCAATTCCCAGTACCACAGAGAGAGAGAGAGAGAGAGCACCCATGTTATTCTCCGAGAGCTAAAAGCTAGGATGTGCTTCCTGCTTTGACTAGACAATCACTGTCTCTGATTACGATGCAAGACTGTTAGAAGAGTCATTTTGGATCATTCATATATGTCTCCTCCACGTAGTTTAACTTATTATTCAATGCATACTCCATTGTTGTAATAATAGCAATAAAATGAGATTAACATTAGAGCACTTACTGTCTAAGCCACTTTTTCCATTAGTAACATTTTGTTAATTGATTATCAAAAGCATTATAAATGATTGTTGCTTTTGCTATATTTTTTTATTTTACATCATGGTCATGTCCTGGTTACAAGAGTTCAAAAAGGTGTAATTATCTTAGAAGTCATTTTGAAGTATCTTTTTACATAATTTCCCCCGAAAAGTATTAACTTGAACAAAGTTTATTTTTTAAGTTATAGCAACTATAGGATTTATGCTTTTCATCTTTTAAAAATCAGCTAAGTATTCAAGCCTACTTTAAGATTACAACTTTAGTCTGGTGTGGTGGCACATACCTGTAATCCCAGCTATTTGAGAGGCTGAGGCAGGAGAATCACAAATCTGAGGCCAGCCAGGGCAATGTAAAAGGAATGCCCTGTCTCAAAATAAAAATTTGTGTGTGTTGTATTGGGATTAAACCCAGGGACATTCTACCTCTTGAGCTATATTCCCAGTCTGTTCTATTTTTTTGTTTTGAAATAGTGTCTCTCTGTTACTGAGAGTCTTGCTACTTTGTTAAGGCTGTTCTCGAACCTGCGATCCTTCTGTCTCACCCTTCCAAGTACTGGGATTACAGGCATGCACCATTATAACCAGCTCAAAATAAAATTTAAAAGGGCTAAGGATGTAGCTCCTGGGTTCAATCCTGAGTACCAAACAGACACAGACACACACACACATACACACACACAAAATTATAGTTGTATTACCTGAGAAAAGCATAAAATTTTAAACTACAATATCTTCATCAAAACGTGTTACTAGGGGCCTTCCAGCCGCCGACTCTGCACCTACGGCTGCGGTCTCCACTGCAGAGTGCCGCCGGGGTGTTGGGGCGATCCATGGGCAGCTGCGAGGGTCACGATGACAGATTACCGCGAGGAGCAGCGCAATGAGCTGGAGGCTCTCGAGTCCATCTACCCCGACTCCTTCACAGCTTGATTGCACATTGATCCAACCCTCCTAACAACTAGTCTTCCAAAACATAAATGGACTCTCCTGATACCACATTCTCCTTCAGTAGTGCTTCACTTGACAAGGTCCTGCTAAGTATTATCAGAAAATCCACCCAGCTTCACCATTACTGTGACATCTGAGGCCGGAGAAAATGATGAAACTGTCCAGACTACTCTCAAGTTTACATACAGTGAAAAATACCCAGAAGAAGCTCCCCTTTATGAAATATTCTCCCAGGAAAATCTAGAAGATAATGATGTGTCAGGCATTTTTAAATTATTAGCATTGCAGGCTGAAGAGAATCTTGGTACATTGTTGGTGGGAGTGCAAACTTGTGCAACCACTGTGGAAAACAGTATGAAGGACCCTCAGACGAATGGGAATAAAACTACCATATGACCCAGCAATACCACTACTGGGTATCTACCCAAAAGAATGGAAACCAAACTATCAGACCAATGCATATGTATCTATGTTTATAGCTGCACAATTCACAATTGCCAAACTATGGAAGCAGCCAAGATGTCCATCGACAGATGAATGGATTACAAAACTATGGATTTGTATACAATGGAATTCTACTCAGCCATAAAAAAGAACAAAATCATGTTATTTGCAGGGAAATGGATGCAATTGGAAAACATTATGTTGAGTGAGATTAGCCAGTCACAAAGAGCAAAAAAGCATATGTTCTCCCTAATATGCGGATGCTAGGGAGAAGATGAGGCATAAGAGGGTCTCCAGATGAAAAAGGAGACCCTCGATAAGCAAAGAAGTTGATTTAATTGAAGGGGAGGGATGGGGAGGGGGGACACCCTAAGGCACATGATGTACTTACACAATCATATCAAGGTCACTCACTGAACTGAACCTGAGAGGGAGGGAGGGCGAGGGATCGGGGTGGGAATTGGGGAAGGGGTCAACTGAGAATTGTGTGCAAATATGTCGTTAACAATTTGTACCTAACAAAGATGTATGCTTACAATGCACGAATTACTACAAAAAAAAAAAAAAAAAAACTTGTTACTATAGTTTAAGTCCTTGAGAACTTAGTGTGTTAAAGTTTTCCCCACCAGCCTGTAACCCTGTTGGGAAGCAGTGGAACCTGTCGCGGTTGGGGCCTCGTGGGAGGAAGCTGGTTCACTGGAGATACACCCTTGAAGGGACTATCAGGCCCCAGCCCCTTCCTGTTTCTCTCTTTTGCTTCTGGCCACCATGAGGTGAATGGACCTCCTCTGCCACACAATCCCCCTCAGAGGTACTGTGCCACCACAGGCCTAAAGGAGCGGGGCCCAGCAACCATGGTCTGACATCTCTGAAACTGTGAGCCAAAATAATCCAAATAATCCTTTCCTCCTCGTTAAGTTGTTGATGCTGGCCTCAAACCTGTGATTCTCCTGTTTCAGCCTCCCAAGTACTGGGATGACAGGTGTGTGCCATCATGCCTGGCTTAAACCTTTCTTCCTTTTAAGTTGATTTTGTCACAGTGATAGAAAGCTGATTAACACATTTGGAAATAAGTTTATACAGAAATTATCAAATTAACTCATGTGATCTACAAATTTCTGTAAATGTAAAATGGTTTTTGAAACATGTTATACTCTATTAAGAGCTGGAAAAATCGAGTCACAAATAGCTCTTACTTCTTTTAAAATCCCATGGCTGTCTACCGAAAGTAGGACGTAGGGCTTGTGGTGGCCAATCTTCTTCAGAACTAGAGTATGACCTCTGTAGCAATGGCTTGACTGTTTCATCTCATCAGAGTCTGACTCCTCCAAGCAAAAACAGATAGTGCAACAAAAATTACCTCAAGAAACGAACTGGACATGTATTGAAGGCAAATATCAGCATGTATTAAAAACAAAGAGTTTATCAGGTTAAGAACCAATTCATCCATTCAATTTCTCAGTAACTGGATGATTGTCTGTCTTCTACACAAATCTAGGATTACTGTGCTCTGATCAGTTGGAGATAAAACATGTTTAATAAGAAAACTAAGGAAGGACTGCTTCTTTCAGATACAAGAATGGAAAAATCCTAGAGAGAAAAAGCTAGAAGTAATAAGTAACAAAGTTTGATGATTCAACTTTATATGGCAGTCTTCTATGAAAAAAATATATACAATTTAGCAGAATTCAATAAGTAGTAAATTTTTTTTGTAGTACTAGGTATTAAACCCAGGGGCATTCTACTTCCAAGCTACACCCCCAGCCCTGTTTTTTTATTCCTTAATTTTGAAACAGGGTCTCACTAAGTTGTGGAGGGCCTCACTAAGTAGCTGAGGCTGGCTGCGAACCTGTTGTCCTCCTGTCTCAGCCTCCCAAGAATGGGATTACAAGCGTGCACCACCATGTCCAGCTAAGTAGTAATTTTAAATTAAATTATTTGTTAAAGTTAAGCTGTGTTTAGCCTGGCACGGTGGTTCATGTCTGTAATTCCAGTACCTGGGAGGCTGAGGCAGGAGGATTGCGGGTCTGTCAAGGCCAGCACGCAAAACCTTAGCAAGACCCTGTTTCAAAATTTTTTTAAAAAAATTTAAAGGGGTATTGGGTATACCTCGAAGGTAGAATGCCCTGGGGTTCAATCCCCAGTGCCACAAAAAAATAAAAATTAAGCTGTGCTCTGAGTTTTTAAATCAAAGTACCACTGGCAATTGGGAAATGAGAGAAAATAAATTCACACCACTCAGAAAACAGTGAATGTGTCTGAGTTGGTGTGATGCCTGTCTGAGAGAGAGAGAGATTCTCTAGTAGAAGAAAGTTGTAAATTATGTTTTAATAGGTTCATATACAATGGTAACAAAATTGTAATACAGATTTTCTTCTGAATTTTCCATTTGCACTACTTTCCTCTAATAATTTCTGCTTCAATGATTGTACATTGATCTTCACTGTATATTATTTTTCCTTAAATTAAATACTCCATTTGTAAATTGGCAGAGAAAGACACGCACATAAAGACTAATCCAAATTCTGTTGGAACCACCGGATCTTCCATTAGCATACTCAAAATAACTCCTGTGATTTTTTTTCCATGAAGATTCAGGAATTGGCTATCCAATGCATTTGTGTTTATTATCCTTGATTTTCCTTCATATTTGATCTTTCTTTCTGCCTTGAGTCATTTTACAGCTAATTAATTTCTCTAAATCTCCCCAAGTGAGAAGAAACACAAAATAATATAATCTATTCTAGTAGTGTCAAAAGAGGAAAAATGAAAAGAGATTAACTGTTGCTGTGAATGTCAATTCCAGCTGATCCCAGTTCCACCTGTCACTTTCAACACTCCCTTTGGTATGGAAAACCAAGATGGGGCCAGTTATGCCAAGCCTGGCTGTATGTGTGGTGATAGTGCACCAGCTTCATGCCGGTGTGGCTGCCAATCATCTTGCTCCTCAACCTGGGAGTATCAGACCTAGCATGCTTACTGAGCACTTCCTCCATCCCCTCCAAATTGATTTCTTCTATAGCCAGGCATGGTGGTGCACACCTGTAATTCCAGGAGGGGATTGAGAGGCTGAGACAGGAGGATCTCAAGTTCAAGGCCAGCTTCTGAGCAACTTAGTGAGACCCTGTTTCAAAACAAAAAAATAAAAATGGCTGGGAGTGTAGCTCAGAGGTAGAATGCCCCTGGGTTCAATCCCCAGTACCCCAAAGTAAAATTTTAAAAAATTAAATAAAATAAAAGGACTGGGAGTATAGATCAGAGGTAGAATACTTCTGGAGACAATCCCAGTACCAAAAACAAACAAGCAGAGAGCAACATGGCGGCTACGCCTCCTTTTCCTGATAGTCTTACCTCTTTCCTAGAGTATCTGGAGTCTTCCGTGACCTCGCTGTCATGAGGACAGCGTTTTAACACTGAACCCAGCCAACTCCTCTTTGCACTTTTGCCTGCTCCATTCTCTCAGGGGACAGAACCTGCATTTGACACTATCTCAGAGAAGACATACCCCTGGGAACTCTGTTTAAACCATCCATTTACTAGATGTGGTGGTGCACACCTATAACCCCAGTACTTGGAAGGCTGAGACAGAAGGACCATAGGTTCAAGTCCAGCCTGGGCAGGTTAAATGAGACCTTGTTTCCAAATAAAAAGTGAAAAGGGCAGGGATGTAGCTCAGAGGTAGAACACCCCTGGGTTCAATCCCCAGCACCAATAAATAAACAAACAAGAAAACCATTTATTATAAGTATTTCCACCCTCTGAAATCCCAACAAAGCAGCCCTGTGGAACGCCATCACCGCTAGAAGACTGGGCTCTTCAGCCCGCTCCTCTGGGCAGCCATGGTGGACACACGGCCACATTATTCGTAGTCAACTCAGCCTTCGCCCAGCTCCCTTGCATCCCCCAGCCCTTCCAGTCGACACCCAAAGTCCTAGGCCATCTTAGAGATCTTAGGTGGATTTAATTTCATCTTCTTGTCACTGTTCCTGATTCCAAATAATCAAAACTTGTCAACAATTACAGTAATGGCTGAGAATTGATGCCAACTCTCTTTACAGCCTGTTTCTTCCTAGCACCGTTGGTGGAATGTGAAAGAAGACAGAGTACAACGTGTCGAGTCAGCATCTCTGTGTTTCTGTGAATTCTTTGACACATATGAAGACCTAAAGGGAAGGAAAACCAACTAACCAAGAGAATTGGCCAGGTGCCGATTTTTTAATTAGGCCTGCATTAAGAAACTTGGGGATAGCCGGGCGTGGTGGCGCACACTTGTAATCCCAGCATTTGGGAGGCTAAGACCAGAGGATCCGGGTTCGTGGCCAGCCTCAGCTACCTAGTGAGGCACTCCGCAACTTAGGGAGACCTTGTTTCAAAAATAGAGAATAAAAAATAGGGCTGGGAGTATAGCTCGGAGGTAGAATGCCCCTGAGTTCAATCCCCAGTACTGCAAAAAAAAGAAAGGAAAAAGAAAAAGAAAAAGAAAAAAGAAACTTGGGATACTAAAATTAAAAAAAAAGGAAAACATCACTCTGTTCTAATCGCTGCATCTCCAGTAACCATCAAAGTACATTGCCATGGGAAAGGGCGGTCCTATAAACAGCAGCTGAAGCCAGGCATAGTGGTGCTCACCTGTAATCCCAGTACTTAGGAGGCTGAGACAAGAGGATTGCAAGCTTGAGGCCAACATGTAGTAACTTAGTGAGACCCTGGTTCAAAATAAAAAACTGAAAGGGAGGCTGAAACCGGAGGATCCGGGTTCGCGGCCAGCCTCAGCTACCTAGTGAGGCACTCCGCAACTTAGTGAGACTCGGTTTCAAAATAAAGAATAAAAAATAGGGCTGGGGGTATAGCTCGGAGGTAGAATGCCTCTGAGTTCAATCCCCAGTACCGCAAAAAAAAAAAAAAACTGAAAGGGCAGAAAGTGTAGCTCAGAGGTAGAATGCCCCTGGGTTCAATCGCCACAGTAACCCATATATAAAAAAAATTTTTTTTTGAATAAGTAAGTGAATGGATAAATATAGGGTCTTGTATCTAAATTCAAAGTATCAAAATTAGTTGAATAAACATCAGTTATGAAAGAAGAATGTCCAAAGAAGTGAGGTGCTATCTATATAAGAACTATGAAAGTTCAAAGAAAAGGGAGAATAAAATGTAGAAAAGACAAGGAGAATTTATAACTAATTTAACCTTGAATTTTGCACAGGGTTTATCATCAGGTACCAAAAACAACAAGGCATTCTAGCACAAGGAACAGAACACACACACCTGCAGGTACCTAGCAGCATGAAGAGTGGCTTTCCCAGAGCTGGGCCCTGTGGCGCACTCCTGTAATCCCAGTGCTTTGGAGGCTAAGACAGGAGGGTCACAGCCTCGGCAAGTAGTGAGAGTCCCATTAACCTAGGGAGACCCTGTTTGAAAAATAAAAGTAAAATAGGGCTGCGCTGGGGGTGTAGCTTGGAGGTAGAATTTCCCTGGGTTCAATTCCTAGTAACACACACACGCACACACGCGCACACACACACACACACACACACACACACACACACACACACACACGGCTTTCTTGGAGTGTAGGCTATGTGGGAAACAGTCAGATGGTTTGGGGCCAGAACCTGAAGATCATTAACACTCAGGCTGCAGAGGACTTGGAAACAAGTCTGCGTCTGATGGAAACAGTAGCTTCCTCTCCATTTCACTTAGTCCATGTTTCCAAAAGACAGGTGTTTACTCCTCATTTCTCATACTCTGTGTTGGACATAAGACCCTGGATAGCCAGGAGGCTGAAGACATAATTCTCTCCTCAAGTTCTCCTGCTAAACTGGAGAATAAAACTTGGGAGACTGAGACAGGAGGATCACAGATTCAAAGTCAGCCTTAATGAGACCCTTAGTTTCAAAATAAAAAATAAAATAGGGCTGAGGTATAGCTCAGAGGTAGAATGCCTCTGAGTTTAATACCCAGTTTCCAAAAAGAAAAAAAAAAAGATTAGCTTGAAAACAGGTATGATTTGAGGATGTAGGTTAAAATAAAGTGCTTTTATTAAATATACATTTTAAGAACAAAATATTAAAACAGAAACTCATTCCCACATAGGGAGAATAAAAGAGAAAGGAAGCAGGGAGCTTCCAACCCTATTCTTGGTGTCTCTGAAGGAGTGGAATAGCATTCAAATCCTCCAGGAAAAGGAAATGTACTACTGAAAGCCGGAGTTGTGATGATTTAGCCTCCTTCCCGCACATCAGAGAACTTTTGCTGAACTAATCCCAAGGGATTAGGATTGCAGTGCTCTATAATAGAAGCAATGACCTTGAAGGAGAGTCAATCAGAAAACACATTTCAAAACCAAAACCATGGTTTGGTGCAAGAACATCAGGGAACCAATCGGCATCAGATGCCTTAATAGCTATCAACAACTCGTGCACCTCTTCATCCCCGTGGTGTCCTGGTCTGAGCAGGGTCCAGGGCCTCCTCGCTGGCTCTCCTCGGAGCTGGTGGGACCCAAGTCTGCCAGCCAGTGGGGAGCACAGCTCGGCTTTGCCAAGCTGCAAGCCTGCTAACCCCACACCTGAGGGCCTAGACAGATTCAAAACAACCAGCTAATTAAACCTGGAGCACTAAGCTATCATCAGCTAAGATTCATGGGCATCCAACAAGCAGAAGAACTAGCGACACAGCATTCGGCAACAGCTGTCACCTGCTATAATGTTCTTTAATTATCTTAAAATCTGTAAGAACTGACAAATGGGTGACAAAATGCAATTTTCTGTGTCAGGAAGCGAGAGACAAGCCTGCGTTGCTTTGATGAGAGGAAACACTGTGAAATCATCTCTCCCGGCTCTCCTTACTGGGGGAGGTGTCACTCAATTCTGGTCTGTAAACACTGTCATTATGGGACTCCTGGCGGAGCATGCTTTCTCTCTATGAAGATCGAGTGGGAGAGGTTAGAAAGTGGGCGCTGGGCTTAGCCAGGCTTGTCCTCAGAGACTCAGCCCTCGTCTCAAATTCAGGGCTCAGCCCTGCCGACTACATATTTCCCATAGAGATGCATGCTGGGGCGGGCCATTAGCAAAGACCCACCCAAGTTTGCTGGAGTCATGCCATCCCTCTTGCTATAGATTCTTCCAGGTGCCCGTCTAAATTCTAGACCAACCCCTCCAGGCTCCAATCACGTTTATGACCTCTGCAAGGATTTCCATTAGTCCCTGATTTCTGTTGGTCATTACCCTCTCCCAAACGTGCAGGCTAGCATCGTTGGTTCCTTTAGGGCAAGCTCGCTTCTATCATTTGCACAGTCTTGCCAGCCTTTATGGGTCAAAAATGTTCACCAAAACACAAAATAAATTGCAGAAGGAAAGGTCACCGGGTAGTAAATAGATCTTAACCACATTAGCTAGAGAACCACATCCTCTGAATGGAGCAGGAAAGAACTCAGAAGCCAAGAGTACTGCACACCACCCACGGTTCCAGGACATAAAACAGAAAAATGTGGACTTGTTCATGCTGCCTGAGAGCATAGGAAAGCCCTTAGAGGCTAAGGAAAACATATATAATCGTGTGCTGCTTCAGATCGTTATATATGATGATAATGTGCACGCGCGCGTGTGTACACGTGTGTGTGTGTGTGTGTGTGTGTGTGTGTATGTGTGTGTGGTTTTGTTTGGGGCTTGGTTTTCTGTTGGTTGCTTTTGTTTTTTGACTTTGGCTTTTTGAGAGACAAATATCATCATCAATCAGCGTCCCATGCAGTCCAATACCCTAAAAGGATCACCATAACTCTCAAGACAAACAGGAGTTGTAGTTTGTTCTTACAAGGTGCCTGAAAGTAGGAATGTGTGTAATAATGATTATGGTTTTGAACCATTGTAACAGAACTTGTAGATTAAGATTAAAATGAGAATGACAATAGTTGGCCCGGTGCGTATTTTTGTCCACTAATTATAGTATAACCATTTAAACTTTCTATTTAAAAACCCTCTTCTGCAATTAGCACTCATGCATTCTTTTAATGTACATTAATAGTTAAATGAGGCTGTGTTCGTGATCTCTGAGATATAAGCTATCTAGGAACAAGGGGGAAATTAGTGGCTACAGTATGATACTGTGATTGCTGAGCTAGTCCTTCTAAAACAGGTTTTCGCTTGTCAGTCCCAGGGATCGTTAACCTTTGCCAGAGCTCCAGATTCACACCCATGGCATTGTTTTTTTCTCACTCATTTTCTTTCCTGTACAAATGTGCTTCCCGGTTCTTCTACTACCATCTTACAGACAAGCCATGATTTTCTATACTTGAGCATTTTCTTAGACTTCCTCCATTCTGTGAAACACTTTTCCTCTATTTAACTCCTTGGGCAAACTTTAGACCCACGATCCAGTAGATAAAGCCCTTGCATACTTACATACCCAGTAATACCAAGGCTCTTGTCTCTCCCACTTACTTCTACTGCAGTAGATCTCTGTAGATTCCTACAGCATATAAAAAGCATATGAAACAGAGGGCTTGATTCCCAACCCTTGTGATCACTGTTTAACTATTTCAAATTTTATTTTTAATCCTCTTATATAAGACTATAAATTTCTTGGGGCATTACATCCTCATCTGTGAAATGAGAGAGTTGTAGTAAAGGTCTCTAGGTTGCTTCTTGCTCTAAAGTTCTGACGAAGCTGGGCATGGTGGTGCACAACTGTAATCCCAGTACTTGGGAGGCTGAGACAGGAGGATCACAGTTTCACAGCCAGCCTCAGCTACTTAGTGAGACCCTCTGCAACGTACTGAGACACTATTTCAAAATAAAGTATATAAAATAGGGCTGGGGGTATGGCTCAAAGGCAGAATGCTCCTGGGTTCAACCCCCAGTACCACAAAAAAAAAAAAAAAAAAAAAAAAGCAAAAGCAGCCGAGCAATTAATCCTGATATTGTTTTTCTTTTCATTACTGCTTTGTTTACATTTGAGAGAACCTGTGCTGGAAACCCTGCGCTGTCCAGGGTGATTCTGCCTTGTTTATGTCTGGCCTGTCTTGTCTTTTGAACTGCCTGCTTGCTTACATCTATGAAGAAGCTTTTCTCTTTTCATTTTATTTCTAGCCAAAAATAGTTTTAAGGACAAAGCTGGGGGTTCTGCCTGATTTCCATAAAGCCAGAATACCGTAGTGATATATGAAGCCAGGCGTGGTGGCGCCTGCCTGTAATCCCAGTACTTAGGAGGCTGAGACGGGAAGATCAAATCTCAAGTTCAAGGACAATGTCGGCAATGTAGCAAGACTCTCAGAAACCTTGCATACCCTATCTCAAACAAAAAATAGCCGGGCGTGGTGGCACACTCTTGTAATCCCAGCATTTGGGAGGCTGAGACCTGAGGATCTGGGTTCGAGTCCAGCCTCAGCTACCTAGTGAGGCCCTCTGCAATTTAGTGAGACCCTGTTTCAAAATAAAGAATTAAAAATAGGGCTGGGGGTATAGCTCAGAGGTAGAATGCCCCTGGGTTCAATCCCCAGTACCGCAAAAAAAATAAATAAATAAATATAAAATTTATAGCCAGGCATGGTGGTGCACGCTTGTAATCCCAGTACTTGGGAGGCTGATAGGACTGTAGGTTTGTGGCCACCCTAAGCAATTTAGTGAGGCTCTCAGCGACTTAGCAAGACCCTGTTTCCAAATAAAAAATAAAATAGGTCTGGGGCATAGCCCGGAGGTAAAAGGCCCCTGGGTTCCATCTCTAGTGCCACAAAAAATAAAAATTTTAAAAAATAAAAATTGCACTGGAGCTGGGCATGGTGGTGCATGCTTGTAATCCCAGTACTTGCGAGGCTGAGATAGGAGGATTGCAGGTTTGCAGCCAGCCTCATCAACTTAGGGAGGCACTCTGCAACTTAGTGAGACCCTGTTTCAAAATAAGAAGTAAAATAGGGCTGGGAGTGTAGCTCAGAAGTAGAATGCCCCTGGGTTCAATACCCAGCACCAAGCAAAAAACAAACAAACAAACAAAAAAAAAAAACAACAAAAAAACCCTCTCTATTATGTATATTTATAATGCACCAATTTATTTTAAAAAATAAAAACCTCCCTTGCTCCTCCAGGAGGCCACTGTCTCTTTTCAAAGGCTTCCTCGGACACCCCAGGGCTTCTGCAGAACTCCAGGTTCTCCACTCTCCTCAGCCGCAAAGCTGATGCCCATAGAGCTGCCCGACTCAGCTCTCCAGGGCCCTGTTAGAGGGAGCTCCAGCCACACGTCCTGCGGTCAGAGCTACGCTATTAGCAAGCGGAGGAGACCGGACTCGTAATGAAAAAGTCTCCTGTGAGATTAGACAGTCACAAAAGGTTGAAAATCAGATGCCCTCCTAATACTTGGAAGCTAGGAAGAAAGTGGGTCATAGGAGGGAATCTAGACGAAGAAGGAGAAACCTTAGGTGAGCAAAGAAGAGATCTGACTGAAGGTGATGGGGGAGGAAACACCCTAATGCACATGATGGACGTTCACAAACCCACCAAAGTCAATCACAAGCCGAACGTGAGGAGGGAGGGAAGGGGGAGAGAATAATAATTAAAAAAAAAAAAAAAAGACTCCAGGCTCTTGCCACACTGATTTTCCCTTTTTGCTAAAGGGGTAGCAGGGTAAACACGGGCACTTTTAAAGTCTAGATTAGGCCGGGCATGGTGATGCACACCTGTAATCCCAGTACCTGAAAGGCTGAGACAGGAGGATTACAGGTTCGAGGTCAGTCTCAGCTACTTAGTGAGGCCTTCTGCAACTTAGTGAAACCCTGTTTCAAAATAAAGAATAAAAAACAAGACTGGGGTGTAGCTCAGAGGTAGAAGGCCCCTGCGTTCAATTCCCAATACCACAAAAAATAAATAAATAAAAATAAAGTCTAGATTAAAGGATACAACAATGAAACCCACTATTCTGTATAATTAATATGCACCAATATAAAAGGATGCAAGGAGAGCCGGGCGTGGTGGCGCACGATTGTAATCCCAGTACTTGGGAGGCTGAGACCGGAGGATCTGGGTTCTCGGCCAGCCTCACCTACTTAGTGAGGCTCTCTGCAACTTAGTGAGACCCTGTTTCAAAATAAAGAACAAAAAATAGGGCTGGGGCAGTAGCTCAGAGGTAGAATGCCCCCAGGTTCCATCCCCTGTACCACAAAAAATAAATAAATAAATGAATAAATAAAAGAATGCAGGTTGTAGTAGATGGTCATGTATTTAGCTTTTGTCTAAGGGGATATTTGGGGATGGTTTACCATGATTTTTTTTTTCTATTAGGAATTGAACCCAGGGACATTCTATCTATGAGCTACAACCAACCATTTTTATATTTTATTTTGACTTTTTTTGGAGGGGGTACTGGGGACTGAACTCCAAAGCATTCTACCTCCAACCTATACCCCCAGCTCTATTTTATTTCTTATTTGGAAGCAGGGTCTCACTAGGTTACTGAGAGCCTCACTAGCTGAGGCTGGCTTTGAACCTGTGATCCTCCTGTCTCAGCCTCCCCAGAACTGGGATTACAAACATGCACCACCACACCCAGCTTTATATTTTATTTTGAAATAGAACCTCAGTAAGTTACTAAGGGTCTCGCTAAGTTGCTAAGGCTGGTCTCGAACCTGAGATCTTCCTGTCTCAGCCTCCCACATACTGGAATTATAGGCATGCGCCACCAGGCATGGTTTACCATAACTTTTTATATTATAAAGTTAAGCTATTATCCAAAAAGCAGTGAAACTAGGATTCAAACCTAGGTTTGTTGGATTCTACTGCAATCACACAATAGCATCTACTGCCCATCATCTTCTCTGTGATCCAGCAAGAGATCAGTGATCCCTTCATTTGAGCCATGATGCTCTCAGAAGGTCAAGGGCTGTATGTCGTCTCTTATTTGTGGAAGGTAGAGAGAAAAGAGGAAGAATGAGGGAGCTTAAATAACATAGAGAAAGACCCATACGCTAGTGGAAGGGGGTTGGAGAGGGAATCGGGGAAGGGAAGAGGGAGGATTAAGGAAGCCAGCCATTCAAAGAATATTATGATTGAGCCAGGTGTTTGGCCCATGCTTGTAATCCCAGTACTTGGGAAGCTGAGACAGAAAGATCACAGGTTTGTGGCCAGCCTCAGCTACTTAGTGAGGCCCTCCGCAACTTAGTGAGACCCTGTTTCAAAATAAAGAATAAAAAAATTAGGTTTGGGGGTGTAGTTCAGAGGTAGAATGCCCATGGGTTCAATCCCCAGTGTCACACACACACACACACACACACACACACACACACAAATCAAAGAATACTCTGGCAATGTGTGAAGGTATTATTATGAATTTTACTAACGTGGGGGGACTGAGGTGGGACATGGAGGGAAATATTCCAGGAGCAGCGTGCTTGTACATTCTCATCACTTTGAACCCCACTGTGATGCACTAATAAAATAACTTCATTGCAAAGATACGATGCTTTAGGGACTGGGGAATGGTCTTATCCAATCACCTCTCTACACATTCTTCTTAATTTTTTTTGTGTATGGGGTATGGGGAGGAGGGGACTAGGGATTAAACCCAGGGGCATTCTACCTCTGAGCTACAACCACCCTCCAGCTGTGTGTGTGTGTGTGTGTGTGTGTGTGTGTGTGTGTGTGTGTGTGTGTGTTACTGGGGATTGAATCCAGGGGTATTCTACCTCTGAGCTACACTCCCAGCTCTATTTTATTCTTTATTTTGAAACAGGGTCTCACTAAGTTGTGGAGGGCCTCACTAAGTAGCTGAGGCTGGCAGCAAACCTGTGATACTCCTGTCTCAGCCTCTCAAGTACTGGAATTACAAGTGTGAACCACCATGCCTAGCTCCTATTTTATTTTTTATTTGGAAATAGGATCTTGCTAAGTTGCTGAGGCTGGCCTTTAACGTGCAATCCTCTTGTCTCAGTCTCCCAAGTACTGGGATTACAGGTGTGTACCACCACACCTAGTCCTATTTTATTTTTAGCGTGTGTGTGCGTGTGTGTGTGTGTATGTGTGTTTTACTGGAGATTCAACCCAGGGGCATTCTACTTCTGAGTTCCACCCCCAGCCCTTTATTTATTTTTTTTGTTTGGAAACAGGGTCTCACTAAGTTGCTGACAGTTTCACTAAATTGCTGAGGCTGGCTTCAAATCTAGAATCCTCCTGTCTCAGCCTCCCAAGTACTGGGATTACAGGCATGCATCACCACACCCAGCCCTATTTTATTTTTAATTTTGGGACAAGGTCTTACTAAGTTATCACAAGTTGGCCTCAAACCTGTGCACCTCCTATCTCAGCCTACAAAGATTACAGGTGTGCACCACTATGCCCAGCTTATATACATTCTTATTATTTCTTGTTTTGTTTGTTTGTTTGTTTTTGTTTTTGCGGTACTGGGGATTGAACTCAGAGGCATTCTACCTCCGAGCTATACCCCCAGCCCTATTTTTTATTCTTTTATTTTGAAACAGGATCTCACTAAGTTGTGGAGGGCCTCACTAGGTAGCTGAGGCTGGCCGCGAACCTGGATCCTCCGGTCTCAGCTTCCCAAATGCTGGGATTACAAGCATGCACCACCACACCTGGCTTTTATTATTTCTTGTTGAGTGGACATAAAGCATGTCCTCAGTGAAGGTCATCTATGACTTGTGATGACTTTACAGCAAGGGTATCAGGGAAGACCTGGCTGATCATTGCTGTTAAATCAGGTTTAAAATTGTGGGCTAAAGCCCAGTGTGGTGGCGCACACCTGTAATCCCCGTACTTGGGTGGCTGAGACAGAATGATCTCAGGTTCTAGGACAGTTTCAACAAGTAGTGAGACTCTCATCAACCTAGCGAGACCTTGTTTCCAAATAAGAATAAAATAGGGCTGGGAGTGTAGCTCAGAGGTACAATGTCCTGGGTTCAATCCCCGGTGCCACAAAAAATAAAATAAAATAAGCCAGGCATGGTGGCTCATGCTTATAATCCCAGTACTTGAGAGGCTTAGACAGAAGCTTCACAGCCAGCCTCAGCTACTTAGACCTTCTGCAACTTAGTGAAACCCTGTTTCAAAATACAGAATTAAAAATAGGGCTGGGGATGTAGCTCAGAAGTAGAATGACTCTGGGTTCAATCCATAGTACTGGAAAAATAAATAAATAAATAAATAAAATAAAAATTGTACACTAATAAATCCTAGAAACAAAGTCCAACCCAGCAGACCTGAACACCCCAAGCACCCAGATTTTACTCTCTAAAAGTAAATAAACAAGCCAGGCATGGTGGTGCATGTCATCCCAGTACTTGAGAGGCTGAGACAGGAGGATTACAGATTAGAGGACAGCCTCAGCAATTTAGCAAGACGCTGATTCAAAATTTTAAAAAAGGGGACAGGGCTACCAAGTGCTGTGTGCATATATGTCACTGTCAACATGATTGACATTATGACGTGAGACTGTAATGCACCAATAAAAGTATATATAAATAAATAAATATTAAAAAGGGCTGGAGGTATAGCTCAAAGGTAGAATGTCCCTGGGTTCAATTCTCAATCAAAAAAAAAATAAAATAAAACTAGCTCATCTGTTATCATATCTGTAAGTCAAAAGAATTCTAACACTATGAGGATTATTCTATCACAAGGACAAAAGAACCAACTTGAAAAGGGTCCAATAAGCCGGGCGTGGTGGTGCAGGCTTGTAATCCCAGTATTTGGGAGGCTGAGACAGGAGGATCCAGGTTCGTGGCCAGCCCCACTACCTAGTGAGGCACTCTGCAACTTAGTGAGACCCTGTTTCAAAATAAAGAATTAAAAAAAAAAAAAAAATAGGGCTGGGGGTGTAGCTCAGAGGTAGAATGCCCCTGAATTCAATCCCCAGTACAAAAAAAAAAGGGTCCAATAGACCAACAAGTTAATAAGAATGACAACTGCAAAGAATCTAACATGTCAAATATGTTAGAAAACCACGAGCTTCAGCTGGGCGTGGCCGGTACTTGGGAGGCTGAGACAGGAGGATCACAGGTTTGAGGACAGCCTCAGCAACTTAGTGAAACTCTCAACAACCTAGCAAGACCCTGTTTCAAAATAAAATAGGGCTGGGGGTGTAGCTCAGAGGTAGATGCCCAGGGTTCAATCCTCAATACCACACACACACACACACACACAAAATGAATTTCAAATGTTACTGAAACCAAAATAAAACCTTCATTAGCTACCATTAGAGTATTATCGATGTATTTTTTTTCCTGAAAACTGGTACATAAAGCAAACAAATTAAATCTTATTTATCTGCTTTACATAGCAGCCAAACATTTGATGAAGAAAAGTTTCTTTTTATAGAACTCTTCCAAGAAGCACAGGAAGCAGGACTGAATGAACAGAGACATTCTGCAAAGCTCTAATGAAGATAGGCAAGGATCATGAGTGGCTTCCAGCTTTCCCAAAGAGAGACAATCAGGCATCTTGTACCTCGCGAAGAAATACTCAAAACCACTTATGAAATGCTCTTGCCAACAAAATTGAGCCCAAATCGGATCAAGCTTCTGGATATAAATATCAACACACCATAAATAGAAGTAGACAGAGGAACATATTGCCTGACGTCATTAAAATGCCATCAGTAAAATCCAAAGGATCACAAATTATAGAGCGCGGTTAGCCTGCTTTCTTTGGGAGTTGCTACATACATATAATAGCTTTATAATATCTCAGTAAATTATTTTGTGTGTATGTGTGTCTGGCACTGGGAATTGAACCCATAGGCAATCTACCCTCAAGCTACACCCCCAGCCCTTTTTGTTTTTTCGTTTTGAAACAGGATCTTGCTACATTGCTGACAGCCTCACTACTTGCTGAGGCTGGCCTTGAACCTGTGATCCTCCTATCTCATCTTCCCGAGTGCTGGGATTACAGGTGTGCACCATCACGCCCGGCTTATTAGTAAATTCTGAGGTATGTGCTTTGCAATGTTCTGCAGGGATTCCTTACAGGATAATGCTCCAGTAGCCTGCGGTGGCAGCTTGGCCTGAAAACGCCCTCTTTCCTGGGTTACTTTCTGTCCTCCCCTTCTCTGTACCGTTTCCCTAGTTTCCTGCCAGTCTCCTTTCTTGCTTACCAAATCCTTATTATCTCAGGGTCTTCTTGAGGCAAACTCAAAATAAGAAAAGTAATCTGTGGGATTTCATTAAAATAAATTTATTTGAGCCAGGCATGGTGGCACATGCCTGTAATCCCAGTACTTGGGAGGCTGAGACAGGAGGAACACAGGGTCACACCAGCCTCAACAAATAGTGAGATTCTCATCAACCTAGCGAGACCCTGTGTCAAAATAAAAAATAAATAAATAAAAAAGACTAGGGGTCATTCGGGAGGCTGAGACCGGAGGATCCAGGTTCCCGGCCAGCGTCAGCTACCTAGTGAGGCGCTCCGCAACTTAGTGAGACCTGGTTTCAAAATAAAGAATAAAAAATAGGGCTGGGGTGTAGCTCAGAGGTAGAATGCCCGAGTTCAATCCCCTGTACTGCAAAAAAAAAAAAAGACTAGGGGTATAGCTTGGAGGTAGAATGTCCCTGGGTTCAAACCCCAGTACAATCAATGAATCAGTCAATAAATAAATTTATTTGAAAATGCTACTGTGGAGTAATAATGACAAAAATAAGACTGTGATAATATATAATGAGTATTTCTCATGCCCCGTGCCTTACACACATCTTTATCTCACCTGATATTCACAGCTGCCCTAGAGTGTGTTGGGGGGTGGGAGGATAACTTGGGATTGAACCCAGGAGCACCCTACCACTGAGCCATATGCCCAGCCCTTATTCAATTTTTATCTTGAGATAGGGTCTTGCTAACTGCCCAAGATGCCTTTTTTATATTTTATATTTGACAGAGAGATTAAATAACCCAATCAGGATCATACAGCTAGTAAATTATTGATAACAATATTCTTTGCTTGTAATCCCAGTACTTGGGAGGCTGAAAAAAAGAGGGTCGCAGGTCCACAGCCAGCCTCAGCAACTTAGCAAGGCCCTCTGCAACTTAGTGAGACCCTCTTTCAAAGTAAAAAAATAAAAAGGGCTTGGGGTATGACTTGGAAGTAGAATGCCACTGAGTTCAATCCCCAGTACCACAAAAAAAAATTTAAATAATATTTTTATTATTTTGTTGTGTAAAATAATGTTTGATAGTGTTACTTTGGGAAGTGTCTATGTAGATACAGAGGGTGTGTGTGTGTGTGTATGTTTGCTGTAATATTCTCACTTGGCAAAATAAAATGTGTGGTCTAATATAAATCCTTCCAATTTAGAAAGACATAAAAATAACTAGAAAAAAACTATTTAATCACATTTTCTGAGAAAAAAAGTATGAACAGATGAAAGACTCTTGTCCTTTTATCCAAGCCCACTGGACCTCCAGTAATAATGATGATAATTTTCTTTTCTGGAAAAAAAATATTTTGAGAACAGAATTGAGAGAAAATGTACTCCAACAGAATAATTGCATAGCTCCTGTCTCCCTACCTAGAAAGAAGAAAGCCTTCCTAAAATTTAAGCTGCTGCCTCTTGCAGAGCATGTAGACAGCTCCAGACCAGAAGACTTGCATCACTAAATCACCAGAGTGAAGGCTGAACCTCAACAGGCCGCTGACTTTGAGACCTGTAAGAGATATTTTCTGTCTAAGGACATCTTCACTAAAAATGAATGCCAGAAATGCAAATTATCAGTGATATTTGGGACAATTATTTTGTAGTATGTACCCAATAAAAGGATAAATGTGACTCTGAGTTCTTCTCCGCCCTGGGATATCTCCATCCTCAACAATACTGAACTAAAATGATTCATTGTTATTAGATACAGTGTCCTCTGGTTTCAGAAAAGCCCAGAACACTCATGTGAGGTTTTTATAGTTATGAATTTTTACTATATAGCTATAAACTACAAACTATAACTACTGTCAAACAATCTATAGGTATTGCCTATCAAAATGTAAATATGTTAACATTTAAACTCAAAATTTCAATCCAAGAATTAATTGAACAGAAGCTGGGTGTGGTGATGCAAGCTCGTAACCCCAGTCCTTGGGGGGCTGAGACAGGAGGATTGCAGGTTCATGGCCAGCTGCAGCAACTTAGTGAGACCCTCTTCAACTTAGTGAGAACCTGTTTCAAAATAAAAGAATAAAATAATAGGGCTGGAAATGTAGCTCAGAGGTAGAATACCCCTAGGTTCCATCCCCAGTACCACACACACAAAAAAAAGGAATTAATTGAACAGTACTAATAACAAATTTATAAGCATGTATATGTAAGACTTTTTATTCACTCAGTCAATAATCTTAGTGGCAAAAACAAAAGAACTAGGTTGTACACCTTGAATATTATCTAAATAAAATATAATATATCCATAAAATGGAATCACAGGCATCTGTTGTGAAGAAGAAATAATGTTTTATGGGAGAGGTTCATCTTTCCACATGGAAAGTCCAGTACTAAAGAGCATGGTTATAATAAGTCATACTCTAAATGAAAACTGATTCCCACCTACCTCACCCCCATGAAGTAAAATGAGTAAGTACAACAAATCAGCTATACAAAATTGAACCTATCGTCTCAACAGTACCATATTATATATTTAAATATATTTAAACTTTTGTTAAGAGGGCCAATATCATGGTAAGTGTTCTGACCATGACACAGTGAAACCTGAAAATAAGTATATAACCCATACATTTATAGTCAATTAATTTTCACCAAAGATACCAAGGACCCACAATGGAGAAAGGCAGTCTCTTTGATAAATAGTTCTGGGGACTGACAGAACTAAGACTGCCTGAAACATGCTTGAAAATCTAACATAGTGAGTAGACATTTAAAAGCTGAAAATCTCCATGCAGATCCAAAGGACTACAGAGGCCAAGTCGGCTCTGTACTTATATACTTGCAGGGTTTTTGTTGATGTTGTTGCTGTTGTTTTACTCAGTTCTTGTTTTGAATTTCTTTGTTTTATTTATGTCTTTCTGTTTGTTTAGATGGTTGGTTGCTTTGTTATTTTTTGCTTATTTGTCTGCTCTCTTCCTCATCCCTTTTACAAGCCCCCCTCCCCAATCTATATTCTTCTCAACACTTTTTTTCTCTTTCCTTTTTTCTCTGTCTCATATCAAGATCATTTCATACCACTACACCTAAATACTCCACGTTGACTACCAGAATCCCTCCCCATACCCACTATCTCTAATCTCTACCACATATCACCTTAACACACTCAAACTCTTATTCCACTAGACCATACCTTCTACTTTACCCTATTCTTGCATTCATCACTGCGGATTCTCCCCCCTCACTCAAGCTTCACCACTGAACACAACACAACCTGCCTTTGTATACACCAGCGGACACCTCTAAATCCCTACTGCAGAGACTGGACCAGAGAGGTGAACCACCGGAAAGGACTGCAAGACACCAAGGATAAACTCATCTCAGCTGATAGAAGGAATAGCTCAACATGTCCCACATTGAGGCTTAAAACACAGAGGCCACATGCTGTTCTACTCACGCCTCTGAGACGAATCCCCATAACAGAAGCAACAAACGGACCCTAGAAGTCAACACCAAAACCCACCAATGACACCATTGCACTGGGCAGAAGAAGCCCCAGAGTAATCACAACTCAGTACAAGATTCTATTCACAGAGAGAAAATAGAAATAAGAAACCTATAAATTGAGCCGGGCATGGTGGCACACGCTTGTAATCCCAGCATTCGGGAGGCTGAGACCGGAGGATCCAGGTTCGCGGCCAGCCTCAGCTACCTAGTGAGGCATTCTGCAACTTAGTGAGACTCGGTTTCAAAATAAAGAATAAAAAATAGGACTGGAGGTATACCCCTGAGTTCAATCCCCAGTACCGCAAAAAAAAAAAAAAAAAAAAGAAACCTATAAATTGCCAGTCATGGTGGTGCACACTTGTAATTCCAGCATTTGGGAGGCTGAGACCAGAGGATCCGTCCAGGTTTGAAGCCAGCCTCAGCTACCTAGTGAGGCACTCCGCAACTTAGTGAGACCCTGTTTCAAAATAAAGAATAAAAAATAGGGTTGGGGGTGTAGCTCGGAGGTAGAATACCCCTGAGTTCAATCCCAGTACCACAAAAAAAAGAGAAACCTATAAATTGATAACCAGTGCTAGGGAAACTGAATAACCACATACAGAGAATGCAGTTGGACCCTGTCTCAATTGACGTTCTCACTGCTATAATCCAAAACGACTGACCACAACTTAGAAGAAGGTAGATGTATTTGCTCACAGTCTTTGGAGATTTCCCTCCATGTCAGGCCAGGTCTGCAGAGCTCAGGGCATGGTAACGGGAAGCAGAGAGAGGGAGAGCATGAACTCTGCCCTCACGTCTCGGAGGCTGGAAGCAAGAGAGCGAGCAGGAGGAGGAGAGACCATGTAATCCCCGAGGCCAAAACCCCAGGGACCCCTCCTCAGCAAACAAGCCCTGCTTCCAATTGCTACTTTGTTTCCATGAGAGGTTGGGAGACATTTTAAATCCAAACCATTACAGACCCTCATCTCAAACCACAGACAAAAGTCAACTCTGATCAAACACTCAACTATAAGACCTGGAACTGGAAAGCTACTAGAAGAAAACATAGGTGGAAAGTTCTATGACCTTGGTCTCTGAAAAGACTTCTTAGATATATATCAAAAAACATGAGCAACCAAAACAAAAAATAGACAATTGGGCTACATCAAACTAAAACTAAACAGCTTCTGCACAACAAAGGACACAATTGACAGAGTAAAGAGACAACATCCAAAATATATAAGGAACTGAAACTATGCAATAACATTAAAATAAAAAGCCCTCCTAAAAAAGAAAATGAGAGCCGGGAGTGGTGGCACACGCTTGTAATCCCAGCATTTGGGAGGCTGAGATCGGAGGATCTAGGTTTGCGGCCAGCCGCAGCTACCTAGTGAGGCACTCCGAAACTTAGTGAGACCCTATTTCAAAATAAAGAATAAAAATATAGGGCTGGGGGTATGGGGGTATAGCTCAGAGGTAGAATGCCACTGAGTTCAATCCCCAATACCAAAAAAAAAAAAAAAGAAAATCAGGCCAGGCGTGGTGGCGTGGTACATGGGAAGCTGAGACAGGATGATGGCAGGTTCATGGCCAGCCTCAGCTACTTAGTGAGGCCCTCTGAAACTCAGAGAGACCTTGTTTCAAAATAAAGAATAAAAAATAGGGCTGGGGGTATAATTGAAAGGTAGAATGCCCCTGAGTCCAATCCCCAGTACCACCAGAAAAAAATGGATGCCGGGTATGGTGGTACACTCTTGTAATCCCAGTACTTGGGAGACAGGAGAATCACAGGTTTACAGCCAGCCTCAGCTACTTAATGAGGCCCTGTTTCAAAATAAAGAATGAAAAATGGGTCTGGGGAGGTGTAGCTCAGAGGTAGAATGCCCTTGGGTTCAATCCCCAATACCGAAAAAAAAAAAAAAAATGGGCAAAGCACCTGAATATTTCTCAAAAGAAAACATACAAATTGTCAACAGGTATATGGGGAAAGGCATCACTATACATTAGAGAAATGCAAAAATTAAAACTACAATAACATATCCTCTCACACCTATGAAATGGCTATTATCAAAAAGACAAAAGAGAGGGCCGGGCATGGTGGCGCATGCTTGTAATCCCAGTACTTGGGAGGCTGAGAAAGGAGGATCCAGGTTCAACAGCCAGCCTTAGCTACTTAGTGAGACCCTCTGCAACTTAGTGAGACCCTTTATTCAAATAAAGAATAAAAAATAGGGCTAGGGATGTAGCTTGGAGGTAGAATGCCCCTGAGTTCAATACCCAGTACCACAAAAAAAAAAAAAGACAAAAGAGAACAAGTGTTGTTGGCAGGTATGGAGAAAGGGAACCCTTTCTGGGAATATAAATTAGTATAGTCATTGTGGAAAACAATAAGGAGGTCCCTCAAAAAAGAAAAAAAT
>PVLC010006911.1:31739-44352 GCA_004027655.1 Graphiurus murinus
ACGCTTGTAATCCCAGCATTCGGGAGGCTGAGACCGGAGGATCCGGGTTCGCGGCCAGCCTCAGCTATCTAGTGAGGCCATCTGCAACTTAGTGAGACTCGGTTTCAAAATAAAGAATAAAAAATAGGGCTGGGGGTATAGCTCGGAGGTAGAATGCCCCTGAGTTCAATCCCCAGTACCGCAAAAAAAAAAAAAAAAAGAAAAAAATAGAACTAGCAATATGATCTGGCAATTGCGCTACTTGGTACATATGTGAAAGTTGTGAAACAAGTATGTTATAGACACCTGCCTCCCATATTTGTTGCAGCATTATTCACAATAAACAAGATGTGGAATCAACCTGAATGTCCATCCACAGATGAGCTGATAAAAGAAAATATGTAAAAAAAAAAAAAAAAAAAAAAAAAAAAAAAAAAAAAAAAAAAAAAAAAAAAAAAAAAAAAAAAAAAAAAAAAAAAAAAAAAAAAAAAAAAAAAAAAAAAAAAAAAAAAAAAAAAAAAAAAAAAAAAAAAAAAAAAAAAAAAAAAAAAAAAAAAAGGAAAGAAAATGATGTCTATGCACAATGAAATATGTTCAGCCTCAGAAAAAGAAGGAAAATCTGTCATTCCCAATGACAGGGATGAATCTGGAGAACATTACACTAAGTGAAATAAGCCAGCACAGAGAGATATACCTACCCCACAAACCTAAAAAAGTGAAGCTTCAAAAAAAACAGAGTAAGCCAGACATGGTAGTGTACGCTTGTAATCCCAGTACTTGGGAGACTGAGACAGGAGGATCATAGATTCACAGCCAGCCTCAGCTACTAAGTGAGGCCCTCTGCAACTTAGTGAGATCCTGTTTCAAAATAAAGAATAAAAAAGTAGGGGAGTTGGTGGCGCGGTGCAGCGTTCTTAGGAACGAGCAGCTTGAGCGCGGACTGGTATCCGGGGACTGTGATTTGCAAGGTCCAACATGGAACCAGAGCAGATGCTGGAAGGACAGACGCAGGTCGCAGAAAATCCGCACTCTGAGTACGGTCTGACAGATAATGTGGAGAGGATAGTAGAAAATGAGAAGATTAATGCAGAAAAGTCATCAAAACAGAAGGTGGATCTGCAGTCTTTACCAACTCGTGCCTACCTGGATCAGACAGTTGTGCCTATCTTATTACAGGGACTTGCTGTGCTTGCAAAGGAAAGACCACCAAATCCCATTGAATTTCTAGCATCCTATCTTTTAAAAAACAAGGCACAGTTTGAAGATCGAAACTGACTTATCGGGAAGAACAGCAAAATTTGGTTGCTACTGTAGATTTACATGATTAAGAGGCAGCTTTAATTGCCATGATTTTTTCCTTTTTTTGGAAATATAAGAATCTTCAGGACAACAGATCTTATTTCCGGAGTTACAGAAGAGAGCATATTTCCCTTAATTTGATTTAATCACCATACTTATTTAATGAGCGTATTCTGTGCAATTTTTTTCTCAGATTGTCTTTAACTTTGTTTTTAAAATGACCTTTGAAATAAACTTTCAAAATACCAAAAAAAAAAAAAAAAAAAAAAAAAAAAAAAAAAAAAAAAAAAAAAAAAAAAAAAAAAAGTAGGGCCTGAGGATGTAGGAGGATGTAGCTTGGAGGTAGACTGCCCTGTGCCTCTGGGTTCCATCCCCAGTACCACCAAAAAAGGAAGAAAAAACAAAACAAAAAAAACCCCAGAGAGTAAAATAGTAGTCACCAGAGGCTGAATTGGGAGATGTTTGTCAAAGGAAATAAAATTTCAGCTGGACAAAAGGAATAAGTCCAAGGGCTCTCTTGTACCTCATGAGGACTACGTTTAACAATACATTTTATACTTTAAAATTACTGAGAGATGTTAAGCATTCTCATCACAAGAAAAATGATAAGTATATGAGGTAATGCATATGCTAAATAGCTTAACTTAGCAATTCCACAATGTGTGCAGATATCAAAACATCATGCCATACACTATAAATATATATAAGTTTTGCTTGTCAATCAAAAAGCAAATTTTAGAAAAAAAAAGTATACACCAAAAATAAAGTCACATAAATTGTTAATAGTTTTGTCTCTGCAAGGAAGACTAAATTTGTTTTTATTTTGGATTTTGTTAATTTGATTATTTTATAATCAACAATATGTTTTGAGAATAAAAAGGCAATATAATGAAAAACTTAGCTTAGTTCTTTTATTTATTTATTTATTTATTTATTTATTTATTTACTTACTTATTTATTTATTCCTGGGGAGTGAACCCAGGAGCATTCTACCTCTAAGCTACAACCCCAGCCCTTTTTATTTCCTATTTTGAAACAGGATCTCACTAAGTTGGTGAGGCTGGTCTCAAACCTGGGAGCCTCCCAAATACTGGGATTGCAGGTGAGCAGCACCACTACACCCAGCTGTGATATCTTAACAAGCAGATTTTCCCCTTGGCAAAATTATTCACCAAAAGAAATCTTGAAGAATGAATTACATTGATGCATCTATGCTTAGTCACAGATTACAAACTCCTTAAGGTCCTAGGAACAGAGAAAGGTTAATGTGTTAAAATTGCTAACAGTGCGACCTAATGGTAATAAATGAAGTTCTAATATGTCACTTAAAAATAAATTGTGTGTGGCACTGGGGATGGAAGCCAGGGGTATTCTACCTCTGAGCTACACCCCCACCCCATTTTATTTATCTTTGAAACAGGGTCTCACTGAGTTGTGGAGGGCCTCACTAAGTTGCAGAGGCTGGCCTCAAACCTTGATCCTCCTGTCTCATCTTCCCAAGTACTAGGATTACTAGCATGTGCCACCATGCCCAGTTGAAAATATTTTATTTTTATTATTATTATGACTTTGCAAACTCCTGTTTAAATTCCACTTACACGAGTCTGCATCTGTGGTTGTTTAAACTAAGGGCCAAGAATATTTGTGCTAGTGTGGCTCCCTGCATGACACTTTGGGGTCAGAGCCACCACTGTGCATCCTCAGGATGAATCACTCTCCCAACACACAGCAAGAAACAGCCAAGAAGCAGAAGCAACTGATCTGAGTCCTGAGGGAGGAGGACAGAAGTCCTAGGCAAGACGTCGCTGTGTCACACACAACACGACTTTCTGGTTTTTAATTCTGTTTCATTATTTAATTTGGGACCTTCTGGGTTTTATTTCTATTCTATTATTTAATTTCCTTCTGCATAACCAAAGAAGATACCTTTGTAAGTCTTTAGCACCCTCTTTTGGACAGTCTGATTATTTCAAAACTGACATTTATTTCAATGAAATGGAATCCTGAGTATGTTGTAAGGCAAATTGAAATCGAGCTACACCCCTTGTTGGTCCATCCATCCATCTCTCTGTCCTTCCGTTTCCTTGTGGCACTGGAAATTGAACCCAGGGGCATTTTATACCTCTGAGTTATACCTCCATTCCCTAGTTCCTTTTCTTTTCTTTCTTTTTTTTTTTTTTTGAAAGAGGGTCTCACTTGGTTGATGAGAGTCACTACTTGCTGAGGCTGTCGTTGCATTGATAGCAATTTTAACACATTAACCTTTCTCTGTTCCTAGGACCTTAAGTTAAGGAGTTTGTAATCTGTGACTAAGCATAGATGCATCAATGTAATTCATTCTTCAAGTGCTGTTCTTGAACCTACAATCCTCCTGCCTCAGCCTCCCAAGTACTGGGATTGCAGGCATGTACCACCATGCCCCGCTGTTTATTTTGAAACAGGATTGCCTCAAACCTGTAATCCTCCTGTGTCAGCCTCCCAAGTACTGAGATTACAGGCATTCGCCACCACACCCAGCTAGCAATATGCACTTAAGAGTCCTTCATATCTTTCTGTGGTTTGAAGAAGGCAGCTTTGTTCATGAAAGTCCACAGTGACCTTCCTTCCTCACCCCCTGCAGGACCTCACGCATCTTTTCATGGTTTGATAGCACATTTCTTTTTATTACTAAATAATATTTCATCACATGAATGTATCAAAGTTGATCAATTCCCTGATGGAGAACATCTTGACTGCTTCCAATTTGGGGCAATTATGATTAATGCTGCTACAAACATTTGTGCAGGGGTGTTTTGTAGACATGAATCTTCAATTCATTTTGGTAAAAACTGAAGAGTATGACAATACTACATTTAGCTTTATAAGAAACCGCCAAACTGTCTTCCAAAGTGGCTGGGCCATTTTTGCATTTCCACCAACAATGAATTTGCAAACTCAAACTCCTGTTCTGTACTGTATCTTCACCAACTTTTACTATTAGAGGATTTTTAGCCATTCTAATAAGTGCATGTTGGTATCTGATTGTTGTTGTAAATTGTAGTTCCCCAAGGACATATTATGTTCTGCATCATTTCATAGGCTTAGTTGCTGTTTTGTTTTTGTTTTGTGTGTGTGTGTGTGTGTGTGTGTGTGTGTGTGTGTGTGTGTGTGTGGTACTGGGAAATGAACCCAGGGCATTGTATCTCTGAGCTATACCCCTAGCCCCTTTTTTTTTTTTTTTTTTTTAATTTGGAAAGTCTTGCTAAGTGCTGAGGCTGGCTTCAAATCTGCGACCCTCCTGTCTCAGCTTCCCAAGTACTGGAATTACAAATGTGCACCACAACACCTGGCTGTTTATCTTCTTTGACGAGGTCTCTGTTCAGATCTTGGCCCATTTTTAATTTAGTTGTTTCTTTTCTTGTATTTAAGTATTCTTTGTATATTTGGATGCCAGTTCATTTTCTCTCAGTATATGGTTTCTCTTTTCACTCTCTTAACAGTATCTTTTACAAAGAAGGGGATTTTAATGGAGTCCAATTTTTCAATTTTTTTCTCTCCTGGGTTGTACTTCTGGCCTTATATTTAAAGACATAATGCCAAAACAAAGCTTGTCTGCATTTTTTCCTGTGTATTCTTTTAGAACTCTTACAGTTTTGTGTTTTACATTTTGGGTCTATGATTCAGCTTGGGTTAATTTTTGTGATAAAAGATGTCTATCTAGATTCTTTTTTAATATGAATTACTCATTGTTCTAGCATCTTTTGTTAAAAACACTATCTTTACTCAGTTGTCTTTGCTCTTTTGTCAAATATCAGTTGACTCAATGTGTGTGGGTCTATTTCTCAGTTCTTGACTCATTCCCATCCATCTAATATATTTTCTTATCTATGCTTTGACCTGTGTGTTCTTGATTACTGCAGTTTATAAGCAGCCTTGAAGTCGCTTAGAGTCAGTTCTCTTTGTTCTTCTCTGGTATGGCATTGACGACACTGGGTCTTTTGTCTCTCCAAAAGAATCAATTTGTCTATATCCACAAAATAACTTTCTGGATTTCTATTAGGATTTTATTGCCTCTGAAGATCAAGATGAGAATTGACATCTTGACAGTATTGTGCTTCCTAGAGCCATACAAACGAATACATCTCCATTTACTTGGATCTTCCTTGATTTCTTTCATCAGAAATTTGTAGTTTTCCTTTAGATTCTAGTCATATTTCTTAGATATTTTTAGGAGTAATTAAAATAGTATTGTGTCAAATTCTAATTGCTCCTTGCAGGTATTTAGGAAAGCAATTTATTTTTGTATATTAATCTTGTATCCTGCAACCATTCTATAATCGCTGATTAGTTCCAGGAGTTTTCTTGTTCCTTCTTTTGGATTTTTCTACCTAATAATACCTTTTTGGATTTTTCTACCTAATAATGTCATCTATAAATATAGTTCTTTTTCTTTCTTTCTAATCTCTATACACTTCATTTACTTTTCTTGTCTTATTACACCAGCTAGGACTTCCAGTATAATATTTACTTGGAATAATGAAAGGGAACATCCTTATCTTGTTCCCAAACTCAGAGGAAAACATTTGCTTTTTTCACCACTATGTAGAATGTAGCTGTAGATATTTTTAGATGTTCTTTATCAAGTTGAGAACGTTTCTTTCTATTCCTAGTTTTTTTGAGAGATTTTATCACATGTAGTTTATTCGTTTATTATGAGTATAGAATTTTGTCAATTTTTTCTGCATGTATTGACATTATATGATTTTTTTTTCTTTAGCCTATTAATGTGGTGGATTATTTACTGGTTTTTGAATATCAAACCAGCTTTGCACACTGGGAATACATCCTACTTGGTCATGATGTGTAATTTTTACTCATCATTGGATTTGAATCACAAATATTTTGTGGAATACTTTTGCATGTATATTCAGGAGACATACTGGTCAGCTGTTTTCCTTTCTTATAATGTTTTTGTCTGGTTTTGAAATTAGTACAATGCCAGTCTCATAAGATGAAAGGGTTCTTTCTGTTCCTGTTTTCTGGAAGAAATGGTAAAGAATGGGTGACATTTCTTCCTTGAATGTTAGGTAAAATTTACCAGTGAAACCATCTGAAACCAGTGCTTTCACTTTGGGAATCTTATTAAATATCAATTCAAAATCATTAATGGATATGGACCTATTCAGATTATCTATTTCTGTCTATTTGAGACTCTTTTTGTTTGTTTGTTTTTGGTGTGTGTGTGTGTGTGTATGTGTACTGTGGATTGATCTCAGGGGCATTCTACCTCTTAACTACACTCCCAGACATATTTTTTTTTATTTTGAAACAGGGCCTCACTAAGTAGCTAAGGCTGGCCATGAATCTGTGATCCTCCTGTCTCAGCCTCACAAGCGTACACCACCACACCCAGCTTCTTTTTGGTTTCTGTTTGAGTTTTGATAACTTCTGTCCCATTGGTCTATTTCATCTAAATTATCAGATTTGTGAGCATAGAGTTAATACTAAAATTTTTTTATTATCTCTCTATTGCAGATAAGATCAGTAATGATCAGTTATATCAGTTTTGGGGTTTTGTTTTGTTTTGTTTTTGTGATGCTGGGGATTGAACCCAGAAGCATTCTACCTCTGAGCTGCACCCCCAGCCCTATTTTATTTAGCTTTTTAAATTTGCAAACAGGAGTTCTCTAGGTTGCTGTGAGCCTCACTAAGTTGCTGAGGCTGGTTTTGAACCCATGATCCTCCTATCTAGATCTCTCACATTTAAGTTCATCATTTATATAGCTGGATTAAAATATACCATGTTTGCAACTATCTCCTATTCACTGCACTTTTTCTTGTTTTAAACCTTCCCTTCTTTAAATCAGTTTTTTGTGGGGAGGGAGAAGTGTTTTGTTTTGTTTTTGAGTTGGGATCTCACTAGTTTATCCCAGCTGATCTCAAACTCCCAGACTCAGGCTTTCCTACCCCTTCAACCTATCTCAGGCTGAGATTCCAGGTATGCACTGGTAAAAATCACTTTTTTTCCCCCCACTGCTGGGGATCAAACCCAGGGCTTCACACATGCTATCACTAAGTTATATGCCCAGTATAACCTTTTCTAAATTGCACATTTCATAGAATTCTTGTGTGGGAGGGGTGGGGGTGCTGGAGATTAAACCCAGGGGTATTTCACCTCCAATCTACACCCCCAGACCCATGTTTTTTATTTTTTTATTTTGAAACAGGTTCTCACTAGGTTGATGAGTCTCACTACTTGTTGAGGCTGTCTTCAAACCTGTGATCCTCCTGTCTCAGCCTCCCAAGTATTGGGATTACAAATATGCACCACCACACCCAGCTTAGAATTCTATTTTCTCTGTCCCTTTAACATACTGATTATGGTTCCTTTTCAAACTTTTTTCTGGTTGCACTAGAGTTTTTAATATTTGTTTAAAATTAATCCATATCCACTTTCAGCCAGTTATGATGGTACAATCCTGTAATCCCAGCTACTCAGGAGGCTAAGGCAGGAAGACTGCAAGTTGAAGGCCCATCTAGGAAACTCAGCAAAACCCTATCTCAAAATTTGAAAGAATAGAGGCTGGGCATGGTGGTGTACGCTTGTAATCCCAGCATTCGGGAGGCTGAGACAGGAGGATCCAAGTTCTCGGCCAGCCTCAGCTACTTAGTGAGGCCCTCTGCAACTTAGTGAGACTCTGTTTCAAAATAAAGAATAAAAAATAGGGCTGGGGGTATAGCTCGGAGATAGAATTCCCCTGAGTTCAATCCCCAGTACCGCCAAAAAAAAAAAAAAAAAAATTGAAAGAATAGCCAGGCATGATGGTACAATTCCTGCAATCCCAATACTTGGGAGGCTGAGATAGGAGGATTGCAGGCTTGAGGCTAGCCTCAGCAACTTAGTGAGACCCTCATCAACTTAGTGAGACACTGTTTCAAATTTTTAAAAATAAATAAAAAGGCTGGGGGTGTAGATCAGAGTTAGAATGATCTACACCTTCATCTATCCCTTCTGTGACCCTCTTTCCCTTCTTTATATAGATCCAAGTTTCTGTCTTCCATCATTTTCCTTCTCTAAAAAACTTCATTCAAGCTGGGTGTGGTGGCTCATGCTTGTAATCCCAGTACTTAGGAGGCTGAGACCAGAGGATCCAGGTTCGATGCCAGCCTCAGCTACACATAGTGAGGCCCTCTGCAACCTAGTGAAACCCTATTTCAAAATAAAAGAATAAAATCGGGCTGAGCGTGAATGCCCCTGAGTTCAATCCCCAGTACTGAAAAAAAAAAAAAAAAAAAAAACCCACTTCATTTAAGGTGGGCCTTGCTCTTTTCTTCCTTTCCCCCTTGTTCCCCGGTTTCCTTCCCTGCTCATTCACTGAAGGGTGACGCTAGGCCGCCCCCATGCCCCTCGCACTCGAGAGGTTGTAGACTGCTGCGTGAATTCTGCAGTTTCCAGACCCTGCTGGGCCAGGGCACTAAACTGCTTCCCAGTGGTATAAAGACAGTGCAGTTCCCAGCTACCAGGCGCTTTGAAAAGTGCATTTACTACTACTATGAGGCCATACTACATTTACTAATATTAGGATTCTTCAGAGTTGGAGTTATTTGAGCCGGGCGTGGTGGCGCACGCTTGTAATCCCAGCATTTGGGAGGCTGAGACCAGAGGATCCGGGTTCTCAGCCAGCCTCAGCTACCTAGTGAGGCCCTCCGCAACTTAGTGAGACCCGGTTTCAAAATAAAGAATAAAATATAGGGCTGGGGGTGTAGCTCGGAGGTAGAATGCCCCTGAGTTCAATCCCCAGTACCGCCAAAAAAAAAAAAAAAAAGAAAAGAAAAAAAAGAATTGGAGTTATTTGAAATAATACTTAAACCAACTTGAGTTTGGAAAGACAATTCTAAAACTGATCTAGAGACTCATTCAATAGCAATGACCTTTTGAAAAATTACATTAAGGAAAACTGCCAGTAGAGTAAATCATATATGTACGAAAGAGCTTCCTCTATTTACTACTGTGGAACATCAGTAATTTTTAGAGGCTACCAAATGGTCAAAATGTTTTTAAGTGTGTTATTGTTTTATTTTGTGTGTGTACGTGCGTGTGTGTGTGTTTTGTTTTTGCAGTACTGGGAATTGAACTCAGGGGCATTCTACCTCCGAACTATACCCCCAGTCCTATTTTTTATTCTTTATTTTGAAACAGGATCTCACTAAGTTGCGGAGTGCCTCACTAAGTAGCTGAGGCTGGCCGCAAACCCATATCCTCCGGTCTCAGCCTCCCAAATGCTGGGATTACAAGCATGTGTCACCACGCCCTGCAGCTAAGTGTGCTCTTTTATTAAATGCTTGTGCAAGTGTTGTAATTCAGTACAGAAAAGTTTGACCTTGTAACGTACATTTTTGTATGTAAAAAGTATTCTAAGTAGCCTTATTTAAATAAACTTAATAAAATCATAAAAAAACCTTCATTTATTATTTTTGGTAAGGCAAGTCTCCTATCAATAATTTTCACCCAGTTTGTTTACCTGAGAAAAATTTCTATTTCTCACTTTTGAAAGATGGCTTCATGAGTTACAGAATTTTAGGCTGGTGGGGATTTTTTTTTTTCCCTGCAATACTTTGCATTTTACCACACTGCCTTCTTGTCTGCCTGGTTTCCGACCAGGAGTCCACCGTGATTCTCATCCCTGCTCCTCCGTGGCCAACTCCCCTCAGCCCCCAACTTCTTTGTCTCTGGTTTTTTGCAGTTTAAATATGATATACGTAAGGGTAGCTTGTTTTGTTTTGGGGTTTGTTTTGTTTTGTTTTGGCTTTTTGTGTTTGTGTTTGTTTTTGGTATTTATCCTCTCAGTGTTCTCTGAGCTTCTTGGCTCTGTTGTTTGGTGCCTGCCATTAATTTGGAAAATTCTCAGCCATTATCCCTTCAAATATTACTTCTCCTTTCCTTCTTTTTTTTTACTAGGGATTGAACTCAGGGGCATTCTACCTCTGAGCTACACCCCAGCCCTATTTTAGTTTTTATTTTGAAACAGGGTCTCTCTCACTAGGTTGATGAGAGCCTCATTACTTGCTGGGGCTGTCCTCAAACCTGCGATCCTCCTGTCCCAGCCTCCCAAGTACTGGGATCATAGGCGTGCGGCACGCCACCTGGCTTCTTTTCCATTTACTATTCACTCTTTCTTTCCCTCTACTCCCATTTGTGTGTCACCTTTTGTAACCGCTCTAAAGTCCTCGAGTATTCGGCTGCATCGTTTCATTCTTTTTCCTATGCACTTCCGTCTGAGAAGTGTCTGTTAACTTCAAGGTCACCGATCTTCCCTGGGCTCAGTATGGTCAACTGGTAAGCTGCTCAAAGGGGTTCCTCATTTCTGCTATAGTGGTTTTTTTGTTGTTATTTTTTAATTTCTTAGATCTCTTATTTTTCTCAGTTTCCATTTCTCTGAATACTTTCACCATCTGTGTGTGTGTTGTTTGCTTTTTCCATTAAAGCCCTTCAGATATTAACCATAGTTACTTTTTACTCCTTATGTAACTCCGAAATCTGTCATCTCTGAGTATTTTTTTTTTTCAGTACTGTGGACTGAACTCAGGGGCATTCTACCTTGGACCCACACCCCCAATCAAGCATCACAAGCATGCACCACCATTTTTTATGTAATATGATACTATACATATAAAATCATTACACAGAAACTTACATGTAAGCAAAAAGATTCAATGTTAATAAACCCTGTGTGGTACCATATGCCTTGTAATCCTAGTTCTTGGGAGGCTGAGACAGGAATATTGCAGGTTCAAGAGCAGACTCAGCAACCTAGCAAGACCCTATTTCAAAATAAAAAGGGCTGGGGGTGTAGCTCAGAGGTAGCCCCCTGGGTTCAATCCCTTGTACCAAAAAACAAACAAACAAAAAAATTAATACACAAAAGGCATTAACATTGATTATCTCTAGGAGGAATTGTGGATGATTTTTATTATAGTGTGCTTTGATTTTTGTTTGCCAGCTTTATAAAAATGATCTTTAAGCCGGGCATGGTGGTGCACACTTGTAATCCCAGTACTTGGGAGGCTGAAACAGGAGGCTCACAGGTTTGAGTCCAGCCTCAGCAACTTAGTGAGGCCCTTCACAACTTAGGAAGACTCTGTTTCCAAATAAAAAATAAAATAGAGCTGGGGTGCAGCCTGGAGGCAGAAGGCCCCTGGGTTCCATCCCCAGTACCACACAAACGCACACACACACACACACACACAATGATCATTAGACAGATTCACAATCAAGTCTGCTTCCAAGGTTCCTTCTATGTACCATATTCTACTCTGCCACATATTCTTCTTTTAACCAAAATGTAGCATTCTCTGCATATAGTTTTATACCCTGGCATCTTTTTGTTGCTGCTATTCTTCCATTCAGTAGCATATATTTGTAGCCAGTATCCATACACAAATAGCATCTTCCTTCTTTGTTGTGTTTGAGACAGGGTCTCACTATGTTGCCCATACTGGCCTCAAACTCATCCTCCTGCCTCAGGTTCCCAAGTAGCTGGGATCACATACACTGAGCACCACAACCGGCTTCTTTCATTCTTTTTGAATACTGCATGATAGTATAATATTCTACTACATGGATAAACCACACTTCATTTTAACTAGTCTCCTATTGGCTAATATTTAGGTGGTTTTGTGTGTGTGTGTGTGTGTGTGTGTGTGTGTTATAAAAACTAATTCCATAGTCAAGAAGTTCATACAAGGCAGGCATAGTGATGCACACCTGTAATCCCAGTATTGGGGAGGCTGAGACGAAGATTGCAGGTTTGAGGCCAGCCTCAGCAACCTAGTGAGACCCTGTTTCAAGACAAAAAAATAAAAAGGGCTGGAGGTGTAGCTCAGAGGTAGAATGCCCCTGGGTTCAATTTCTGGTACCTCATCCTCACCCCCGACCCCCCCCCAAAAAAGTTCGTTCATACAAAGCCCTGGGCCCATAGGTGAGTCTGACACTAAAACTTGCTTTCTTTCAGACTCTGTGTTTGCTCCACTTCTCGCATGATTTATAAATTTTTGTTGAAAGCAGAACATGACGCATCTAGTAATTGGACTGAGATGATCAGCCCTTTCGCTTGAGGCTTCCTGCTCGGCTAACCAGGAGTCTGGCTGTGTTCACTGTTTGTTAGAACTGTGCGTGTCAGAGTCTTCCGTTGCCTCTGGTTTCCTTGTTTTGTTTGGCTTGGCTTTTTGGTTTTGTTTTGTTTTTTCACTTCTCCAGGATCATCTTTGGATTTCCCAAAAAAACTATTTTTCTTTTTGTGGTACTGGGGATTGAACCCAGGGGCATTCTATCTCTGAGCTACATCCCCCAGCCCTA
>PVLC010006911.1:44452-58063 GCA_004027655.1 Graphiurus murinus
CGGTACTGGGGATTGAACTCAGGGGCATTCTACCTCCGAGCTACACCCCCAGCCCTATTTTTTATTCTTTATTTTGAAACCGAGTCTCACTAAGTTGCGGAGTGCCTCACTAGGTAGCTGAGGCTGGCCTCGAACCCGGATCCTCCGGTCTCAGCCTCCCGAATGCTGGGATTACAAGCGTGCGCCACCACGCCCGGCGCCCAGCCCTATTTCTTATTCTTTATTTTGAAACAGGGTCTCCCTAAGTTGTGGAGGGCCTCACTAAGTAGCGGGGTTGGCCACCAACCTGCAATCCTTCTATCTCAGCCTCCCAAGTACTGGGATTACAGGCTTACACCACCATGCCTGGCTCCAAAATTTGTATCTTGAGACCTTAACTCCCAGTACTGCATAAGTTTATTTTGAGACGGGGCATTTAAAAACATAATTCAATTAAAATGAGGTCATTCATCCAATATAACTGGCCTCCTTACAAGAAGAAACAATTAGGACACAGACAGTTACAGAAGGAAGATCATTCGAAAACATATGGAGAAGACAGCCGTGTCCAAGCCAAGGAGAGACCTCAGGAGAAACTGCCCCTGGTGCCACCCTGAGCTCGGATTTTAGCCTCCAGAATGGTGAGAAAATAAATCTGTGTGCTTTAGGCTTCCCAGGACTTGGCCTTTGTCATGGCAACTAACAGAAACTAGCGCACTAGTAGAAACACCAACCAAAGGGCGCCCCAGCGGACTTCAAAGCAAGCGCTTCCAAAATACATCCATTCTGCTAACTATTGCTTTGTCTAGGACTGTGCAGAAGCCAGGCTGGAGGCCATCTTCCCAGGCACGAGGCCGGATGATTTGGGACTGTTAGACTGAAGTGTGCCGGCTACCTCAGCTGAGGCTGCTGGCTGCTTCTTGGGGACTATGAATTTTCATAATCTGCAAATCATGCCAATGTTAAAATCCAAATCCAGGAGAATAGCTGTGGGGCTGTGATGGGATTTATGCCATCTCATCATTCCAAAGTCCCAGGGACTAGCCTGCATGCCCTCACGAAAAGGGAAATTGCATATAAAAGGCTGGGTGTTGAGAATCTGGAAACTTGTAGGGGAGGATTTGTTTTGTTTTGCTTTGCTTTTTGTTTTTTGGTTTGTTTCGGTTTGGGGTTTTTGTTCTATGATACTGGGGAATGAACCTGGGGCATTTTGCCTCTGAGCTACAAACCTAGCCCAGTCTTATGTTTTTATTTTGAAACAAGGTCTCACTAAATTACAGAGGGCCCCACTAAGTTGCTGAGGCTGGTTGCAAATGTGCCATCCTCCTGTCTCAGCCTCTCAAGTACTGGGATTACAGGTGTGAGCCACCATGCCTGGCTTCCATCAACTTTGGGGGAGGGATTTGGGAGAGGGGCTTAAGGGAATGAACCCAGGGGCATTCGACCTCTGAGCTATACCCTCCGCCTGATTTTTTTAATTTTTATTTTGAAACAGGGTCTCGCTGGGTTGAAGAGAGTCTCACTACTTGCTGAGGCTGTCCTCAAACCTGGATCCTCCTGTCTCAGCCTCCCAAGTACTGGGATTGTAGGCATGCCCTAGAACTGGCTAACAGAAGGATTTGGAGAAAGCATTTGTCTTAGAGCTCCAACCTACAGCAAAGAAGCCTCCCGACCCCTAGCTCCGCTCCCAGCGACAGAAAGGAGCCTGCAGCGCCTTCACCTTGCAAGTGGTGCCAGTTTTTCCTTGAGTAAAACAAGAGAAGCAATCCATTGAGCAATCTCTAAAGCTATTATCAGCTTCCGAAATGTATAAATTACAAAAGGAGAAACAAATGCTACCTAATGAAAAAAATACGTCTGTGGTGATAGACATAAGAGAAGTTTGTCAGCCTTCTGATGATGGACATGGGATCAGACCAAAGGCAAAGCATGCACCAGAGGCCAGGAGACTGAGTTGCTATAGTGAAAACGTCAAAATAAGAGTCTCTGCAGATTCAACAGCCTCTCTTAAAAGGTAGGGGGGGGGGCGGGGAGAGACCTAACAAAAAAATGTCAGAATCAACTTTTTCCAGAACTATGGAAATTAGACAACAACTTGTAACAAACTCAAGAAGCATTTATTCCAAAAATCTGTCATAAAGACAAAAGGCCTTGCAGTGCTTTAACTCATCCCAGCACCATCCTCCTCTTCTCTGGGAGAGTCGAATTGTCACCTTGGAAACCAGCACCCTGCATCTTGGTGGCAAAGAGAACAAAGGACAGGCATGTGCGGGCAGGCGTGGCACATGCCTGTCATCCCAGTGCTTGAGAAGCTGAGACAGGAGGATCGCAGGTTCAAGACCAGCCTCAGTAACTTAGTGAGACACTGTTTCAAAATAAAGAATAAAAAATAGGGCTGGAGGTGTAGCTTGAAGGTAGAATGACCCTGTGTTCAATCCCCAGTCCAGCCTCGACAATTTAAAAATTTTTTTAAAAATAAAAAAAAATTGTTTTTTCGACAGGAAAAAAATGGAAGGAAGGAAAGAAGGAAGGAAGGAAGGAAGGAAGGGAGGGGGAGAGAGAGAGAGAGGAGGGGGGGAGGGAGGGAGGGAGGGAGAAGGAAGGGCGGGCACCACAAGTGGGGTGTGGTAGTGCATGACTGTAATCCCAGTACTTGGGAGACTGAGACAAGCGGATGGCAGGTACGAGGCTGGCCTCAGCAATTTAGTGAGACCCTGTTTCAAAACAAAGAAATAAAAAGGGGCTGGGGGTGTAGTTGGGAGGTAGAACTCCTCTAGGTTCCATCTCTAGCACCAAAATAAACGGAAAATCTCAAGTGTTGGCAAGGATATGAAGAAATTAAAATCCTCATACATTGCTGGTGAAAAGGTAAAATTACCTGTGAGAAACAGTTGAGCTACTCCTCACAAAGTTAACTACCGAGTTACCATGTGACCCAGCAATTCAACTCCTAGGCTGAATAAACTCAAGAGAAATGAAAAGGCGGGCGTGGCAGCGCACACCTGTAATCCCAGTACTTGAGAGACTGAGACAGAAGGATCATAGGTTCAAGTCCAGCCTCGACAATTTAGCAAGACTGTTTTCAAAATAAAATATAAAATAGTGCTGGATGTAGCTCAGAAGTATATGCCTCTGGGATCAATCCTCAGTACCACAAGAGAGAGAGAGAGAAGTGAAAATACATGTTCACATGAAAACCTATACATAAATCTTCATAGCAGCATTATTCATAGTAGCTAAAAACTGCAAACAAATCAAATGTCCACCAAGTAATGAAGAGATAAATAAAATGTGGTGCATCCACATAACGGAATATTACTTGGGTATAAAAGGGAATAAAGTACGGATACATGCTACAACATGGATGAACCTTCAAAGACACAAAAAGGCTCATATTATATGACTCACTTATATAAAATGACTAGAATAGATGAATTTATTCAAATGGCAAGTACAATAGTAGTTCCCCCACCCTGGGTACTAGGAATTGAACCCAGGGCATTCTACCTCTATACCTCTAGCCTTTTTCTTTCCTATTTTTTTGTCTTTTGTTTTTTGTTTTTGTTTTTGTTTTTTGTTTTGTTTTGCGGTACTTGGGATTGAACCCAGGGGCATTCTACCTCCAAACTACACCCCCAGGCCTGTTTTTTAGTCTTTATTTTGAAACAGGGTCTCACGAAGTTGTGGAGTGCCTCACTAAGTAGCTTAAGCTGGCTGCAAACCCAGATCCTCCGATCTCAGCCTCCCAAGTACTGAGATTACAAGCGTGCGCCACCACATCTGGCTTCTGGTTTTTGTTTTTGAAACAGGGTCTTACTAGGCTGCTGAGCATCTCACTAGTTGCTGAGTGTGTTCTTGAACCTGAGATCCTCCTGTTTCAGCCTCCCAAGTACTGGGACTATAGGCATGTGCCATGACACCTGGTGGTAGTTTCATCTTTAAAATATTCTGGAATGAAAACCTGGCGTGGTGATGCACACTTGTGATCTCAGTTACTTAGGAAGCTGAAACAGGAGGATTGCAGGTTCAAGCCTGGCATGGTGGTGCACGCTTGTGATCTCAGCTACTTAGTGAGGCTCTCAACAACTTACTGAGACCATATTTGAAAACAAAAGAATAGGGCTGGGTGTGGTGGCACACACTTGTAATCCCAGTACTTGGGAGGCTGAGACAGGAGGATTGTAGGTTTGTGGCCAGTTTCAGCTACTTAGTGAGGCCCTTTGCAACTAAGTGAGACCCTGCTTCAAAATAAAGAATAAAAAAATATGTCTGGGGGTGTAGCTCAGAGGTAGAATGCCCCAGGTTCCATTCCCAGTGACACACACACACACACACACACACACACACACACACACACATACACACACACAAAACACACAAATTCTGGAATTAGATAATCTTGATGGCTGCATAACATTGTGAGAATACTCAAAAATTATTAAATTGGTTTGTTATTGTTTTGTTTTTATTTGTGTGGTACTGAGGATTGAGCCACATCCTCAGCCCTTTTTATTATTTGGAAACAGGTCTCACTAAGTTGTGACAGTCTCACTAAATTGCTAAGACTGACTTCAAACCTGTGATTCTCCTGTCTCAGCCTCTCAAAAGTACTGGTATTATAAGCATGCACCATCATGCCTAGCTACAAAAAAAAAAACCAAACTACTGAATTGTATACAGTAAGTGGTGACTTTTATGGTATGTGATTCATATCTCCATTTTTTTTTTTTTTAAGATATGCAATTAAACCAAATACTGCTGATTCCTAATGCCTGGCCTTAACGCCTGGCCTTAAACACAGCCAAACCAGCCACATCAATGAGAATGAGGAAAAACCCCAACAGCATGCCTCCTCTGATTTTGACATATATTCTCAATCTTTCAAAAGTCCAATCGTGTTGCCAATAAAGCATTTTCATTTTAAGCTTCCTAATAAGCTGGCCCATTGTTGTCATCCTTCCTCGTCTGACATGTGATTTTATTTTATTTCCACAACAGAGCGAATTTTGATAGATCACAGTAATTTCAATCCATGAGGATCTTTCAACTGTAGGAGTGAATTAGAAAGATATTTTTATATTGCCTATTTGAGATAACAGGTCTTAGCACCATGCTGCAGGCAAAATACATCAAAAGCATGAGCTGAAGGTTAAGTTTCCTTTTAGATCTCAATTTTTATAACATCACACACACACACACACACACACACACATCCTCGCCTAAAAGCAGTCGAATTATTCAACTGTAAGACATTCTATATTCACCTCCTTCAGCCTGAGGGAAAGAACAAAGTCGGGGCTGGAGACACCTCAAAGGTGGAGGGTCATTCATCTTCTCATGACGCCCTTCAGAGCCTGCAGTCCCCAAACACCACCCCAGAACCTTCCTAAAGGAAACCCTCGTCAAAGCTTTCTAGAACGTTCCTTACTCTGTTATGTTTGCAACAGAAATTCTCATGTGAAAAGAAACAAAACAGATTCAAGTAATGAAGTTTAAGTACCATGTCAAACAATTATTACCATCTTCTGCTCTCGGAATCAGTCAATTAAATGTAACCCTCTCTCTAAATTAGTTTTAGATAGTTTTTAATCCCAGTTTGTTTTTTTTAATATCTTGTGCGTATACTTGTTTCTATTAAAAAAAAAAAAAAGTCTTTTGGTGTGATTATGCATCTTTAAAAAGGGATACTGAGCTCTTTGCCTCTAATGCTGTTCAGTGAACAGTGGTGTTTGTACTCAGTTTAGGATGGCTCCTTGGGGATCTTTACCCAAAGATGTTTATTTACTAAACTACTCAGAGATCCTCATTATAAGATGATTTCAAACATAAAGGAATCCACTGACATATTATCCAGGAACAACGTTGATGACAGACTTGTGTTTAATCAGGTCTCTCGTGATTTCAGCCTGTGTGTGCAGGGTCTTGTCCTGTCCGGCACAGGTAGAGTTCACTTGGGCAGTGCTGCTGCTTAATAAATTTTTTCTTCCAGGCATGGTGGCACACACCTGTAATCTCAGTACTTAGAGGCTGAGACAGAAGGATTGCAGGTTCGGGGACAGCCTCAGCAAGTAATGAGACTCTTATCAACCTAACAAACCCCTGTCTTTAAATGAAGAATTTAAAAGGCTGGAGATGTAGCTCAGAGGTAGAATGCCCCTGGATTCAATCTCCAGTACTACAAAAATAAACAAACAAATAAGTAAAAGCTTCATTTTTTTTTTTTTTCTTACTGTACTGGGGGTAGAAGTACTAAGCTACTAAGCTACATCAACAACCCTTTTTATTTTGAGACAGGGTCTCACTAAGTCACCAGGCTGGTCTAAAACTTGCAAATCTCTTGCCTCAGCCTTTTGAGAAGCTGGTTAATAGGCAAGTGCCATGGTACCGAGCAATTAATGCCTTTTTTGGGTTTTCTTGGTACTAGGGACTAGACTCAGAGGCATTCTACCACCCAGCATTTTTTTCCCATTTTATTTATTTATTTACTTATTGAAACAGGATCTCACTTAGTTGCTGAGAGTCTAAGGTACTGAGACTGGCCTCGAACCTGTGACCCTCCAGTCTCAGCCTCCCAGTACTGGGATTAGAGGTGTGAGCCACCACGCCCTACAATAAACACTCCTTGATATTGCTGAGGAGGACAAGAATGTGACATCATGTTCGACCATGTACCTTCATTCATTCACATCACCAGTGACTTTCTGTTGATCATTCACTCTGTGCCAGGGCCTGTCGGGGCACTGATGACACAGTGATGAAAAGGACAACCAGGCCCCGATCTGAAGCAGTTTGACACTTTACTGAAGGGAGATGGAAAGTGAGCACAGCGTACGTGAAGCAGATAATTTCAAGTAGCGCTAAGTGCTAAATGCTATGGAGAAAACACAGCTGAATAACGAGAGAATGGCCGCCCACCAGGCAGCCCTGCACCTCCAGCGGCCGGCGGGGCTCCTACACCAACAGCCCCAGGAGAACATGGAGCGTCCTGATGATAGACGGCTGAAGGCCGCACAAAAGTCAGTGTACCAATAAGAGCGTTCAACTCTTATCACTGGGGTCTACTATTAAGTCTTCCCTTAGTTGGGCGTGGCAGCGTACACCTGTAATCCCAGGATTTGGGAGGCTGAGACAGGAGGATCGCAGGTTCAAGGACAGCCTCAGCAAGTAGTGAGACTTTCATCAACCTAACAAGACCCTGTTTCAAAATTAAAATAAAATAGAGCTGGGGGTATAGCTCAGAGGTAGAATGCCTCTGGCTTCAATGAACCCCAGGATCACAAAAAAAAGTCTTCCCCCATACACACGCCCCTTCTATCCTGTTGCAGCTTTCATGAGGTAACCTAAAGACTGGCCGCGATTCTGATATGTCACTATGCAAAGACATACTTTGGAATTCATCTGGAAGACAGAATTCAAAAACTATGAAGCCTGAGCCAGGCATAGTAGCACACACCTGTAATCCCAGCACTTGGGAGACTGAGACAAGGATCACAGGTCCCAGCCAGCCCCGGCAACTTAGCAAGACCCTCAGCACCTTAGTGAGACGCTGCTTCAAAATTAAAAGGGTTAGCCACTCACGCTGGCACATGACTGTCATCCTAGTTCTTGGGAGGCTGCGACAGGAGGATCTCAGGTTCACAGCCAGATCTCAGCAAATTAGTGAGGCCCTCCACAACTTAGGGAGACCCTGTTTCAAAATAAAATGGGGCTGGGGGTGTAGCTCAGAGGTGGAATGCCCTTTGGTTCAATCACCAGTACCCCCACCACCACCAAAAAAAAGGAATAAAAGATCCCACTGAACTGCTTGTAACATCTTCACTCTCAGAAGGAAGACAAAGGTGGCAATTTTCCAATCAAGAAATTAGCAAGGTCAAAGTGTATTTGCAGGGAGGGGGAACCACGCTGCACTGGGTCCAGGTACCAATTATTTCTAATCATCTCTCTGAAGACAGCTATTTTAATACTTCATGTGATTCTAATTAAGGGACAAGCTTTCTCTGAATGTGTGAAATATCTTTTTTTTAGTCAATGTGATTCATAAACAATAATTTACAAATTCCTGCAAGAAAGGAAAGCGGAAAATACATGCAGAAGGTGCTGGAGGTCTCGCTACTCTGGGAAACAGCATCCTGAGCACATTTGAAAGATGGGAGCTGGGCGTGGTGGTGCATGCCTGTAATCCCAGTACTTGGGAGGCTAAGACAGGAGGATCGCAGGTTTGAGGACAGCCTCAGCAAGTAGTGAGACTCTCATGAACTTAGTGAGACCCTGTTTCAAAATAAAAATAAAATAGGGCTGGGTGTGTAGCTCGGAAGTAGAATGCCCCTGGGTTCAACCCTCCATACCAAAAAAAAAAAAAAAAAAAAAAAAAAACCAGAAAAATGGGATGGAAACTGACTGGGCTTTTCAGCAACTCATGTAACACTAGGGTGGACAACCCAGGTCGAAGGGTCCAGTTCACCTTTTTGTTTATTTGTTTGTTTGTTCATTTGTGGTGCATGGTGCCAGGGATTGAACCCAGGGGTGTTCTACCTCCAAACTACCCTCTAGCCCTTTTTTTGCTTTTTATTTTTGTTGTTGTTGTCTGAAACAAAGTCTCACTAAATTATTGAGGTTGGCCTTCAACTCGAAATCCTCCTTTCTCAGCCTTCCAAGTACCAGGATTACAAACGAGTGTACCACCACACCCAGCTTTCAGTCAGTTTACCTTTTGTTGTTTTGTTTTTGGTTTTGGTTTAGGTACTAGGGATGGAGTCCAGGAGCATTCTACCTCCAAGCTATACCCCCAGCACTATTTTTTATTCTTTATTTTGAAACAGGGTCTCACTAAGTTGCAGAGGGCCTCACCAAGTAAGTAGCTGAGGCTGGCCGAGAACCCAGATCCTCCAGTCTCAGGCTCCCAAGTACTGGGATTACAAGTGTGGGCCACCACACCCGGCTCTCGGTTTACCTTTTTTGCTCATATGCCATTTTGGTTTTGCTCTCTGATCTTGGTGAGACTACATATAGGAGACAGACCAACACGTTGCACACTTGAGACCAGCGCTAACCCCAGGGTGGTCTCTCCCCGAGGACAGGTCCCCTCCTCCCGTGTCCTGCTTCCTGTCACATCTTACAGATAGGATGCCATTCTTCTTCCTCCCTCACAAAGACCGTCCTGTGGCTCCGCCACACCTGCTCCCTTCCGTTTCATCGCACTTTCTTCAGGACTCAGGCATGATGTCAGCGTCTCCGGGAATCCATCGCTTCTCTCCAAGGCTGAGCTGGGATTCCCGGGAGACGCCCCAGAGCATTCTGCATCTGCAGTCTAGGGGCTCAGCAGTTCTGGTTTCTCCATCAGACCAGGAGATTCTAGAGGCCAGGGACAGGCCACATGAAGGTTCCCCAATAAAGGTTAGTTGATAAAAAAAAAAACAATAGCTGGATATAATGGTGCACACCTGTCATCCCAGCACTTGGGAGGCTGAGACAGGAGGATGGCAGGTTCACGGCCAGCCTCAGCAACTTAGTGAGACTCTCATAACCTAGAGAGACCCCTTTTCTGTTGTTGTTGTGAGGCTTTATTTGTTTCCAAATAATCACCTGGTGTGGTGGAGCACACCTGTAATCCCACTTCTTGGGAGGCTGAGACAGAAGGATAACAGGTTCAAGGCCAGCCTCAGCAAGTAGTGAGACTCTCATAACCTAGAAACCCCCTTTTTGTTGTTGTTGTAGTACTGGGGATTGAATCCAGAAGCATTCTACCTTCGAGCTACATCCCCAGCCCAATTTTATTTCTTATTTGGAAACAGAGTCTCACTAGATTGATGAGAGTCGCACTACTTGCTGAGGCTGTCCTCGAACCTGTGATCCTCCTATCTCAGCCTCCCAAGTACTGGGATTACAAGAGTATGCCACCATGCCCAGCTGAGAGACCCTTTTCAAAATAAGAAATAAAATCTGACTGAGGGTGTAGCTGGGTTCAATCCCCACTACCACAAAAATAAATAAATAAAATAAAATATAAAAACAAAAGAGGGGTGGGAATGCCCCTGCATTCAATCCCCAATGCCACAAAAAAGACTGAGTAGTGAAAGACACTCACTACTTTCAACTTACAAGTCCTGGAAGGTGTCAACACAGAGGCCAGCCTTTGGACCTCGCCCTTTGGACCTCGAGCAGGTAGCTGCTGGTGGTGAGCCTCGCCAATCAATACCTCCTCCCTCCAGCTTCACGTACCTCTCTGTTACCTACTGCAGCCCATTATCACTAACGTGTGTCCAAAATACACGGTCAACTCTGCAGCCCACCGTCTCTCCTTCCTTTCCTTCCCCCAGCTGAGAGCCTCAAGGAGCTGGTCCTGCTTACAGTTGGGGCCAGCTCTTCTGGAACTAAAACTCAACAAGTAGACCCAAGTAGGCCCAGCCTAAGGCAGCTGTGAGCTGCTGAACGCCAGACCGGGCCTGAGCTCACGTTGCTGAAAACCTCCTTAATGTCCTGCTTAATAGAAGACAGCTGGAAACCGGGTGTGGCAGCACATGCTTGTAATCCTAGTACTTGGGAGGCTGAGACAGGAGGATCACAGGTTTGAGCCTCAGCAACTTAGCAAGATCCTGTTTCACAATAAAAATTTAAAAAGAAGCCAGGTGTGGTGGCCCCTGCCTGTAATCCCAGTACTTGGGAGGCTGAGACGGGAGGATCATAGTTTCCTGCCAGCCTCAGGCCTTGTTTCAAAATTTAAAAATAAAATAGGAGCCAAGTGTGGTGGAACACGCTTGTAATCCCAGGAAGCTGAGACGGAGGATCGCAGGTTCACAGCCAGTTGCAGCTACTGAGTAAGGCCCTCCACAACTTAGTGAGACACAGTTTCAAAATAAAGAATATAGAATAGGGCTGGAGGTATCGCTCGGAGGCAGAATGTCCCTGGGTTCAATCCCCAGTACCACAAAAAAAATAAATAAATAAAATGAGGCTGGGAGTGTAGCTCAGAGTAGATGCCCCTAGGTTCAATCTTCAGTACTACAAAAAAAAAAAAAAAAAAAAAAAAAAAATTAAAGAGTTTTACATGAGAATACTGTAGTGATACAAGCATATCCATGTTTATAGCAGCACAATTCACAATAGCCAAATTATGGAGCCAACCTAAGTGTCTATCAACAGGTTGATATGGGAAAGAATAGTCAGAGCCATGGAAGTATTATTAGTTAAGAATTTAGACTTAGGATAGAAGAAAAAGGAATTCCCCCTCCCTCCCCTAGCTGCCAGGTGCTGACAATTAGCAGAGCCCTTATGCAAGCCAGAGACTGGAGCAGCAGGGGTCATCTCTAAACCTAAAGGAGGCAACACCAGCCCGGTCAGGCCTTGAGACAGGGCCTTGAGTTAATGTGCTCTTTCTACTTTTGGTATCATGCTCCTGCTAGGTGAAAGTGTAATAAATCTCACATTTCCCCTTTTCCCTTCTTCTCAAAGTTAAGTGACCAACTGTATATAAGGGTTGGAATCTCTTTGTTTGAGGCCCAGAAAGTTACCAGGAAATTATCAGGTCTGGGTCATCAGCTGCTGATTAAAGGAAGACCTGCTTATCCTACTTTTGGCCTCCCAGAGTTTTCTTTTGTCTCTGAGACTGGCTTGTGGGGAGCTCTCTCCTGCAACAAGATGAATAGATTACAAAATTATGGGATATACATACAATGGAATTCTACTCGGCAATCAAGAAGAACAAATTTACATCATTCGCAGAAAAACGGATGGACTTAGAGAACATTATGTTAAGTGAGATTAGCCAGTCACAGAAAATGAAGTCATATGCTTTCTCTCCTATGTGGAAGCTAGGGAGTAATCGGGATACCAGAGGGACTCCAGATAATGAAAGAGAAACCTCAGTGGAGCGATGGGGGGGGTCTAGGGGAAGGGGGGAGAGAATTAATGAAGGAAACTCTCCCGTTGATGTTATGCATGTATGTGAAATTATCGGTGTCAATCTCAGTGTCATGTACTGGGGAAGGGGAAGGAGTGGGTCGGGGAGCCGGGAAGAAGCTCGCCAAGCGCTGAGTCACCCTGAACTACATGATGGGAAGAAGCTCGCCAAGCGCTGAGTCACCCTGAACTACATGATGGGAAGAAGCTCGCCAAGCGCTGAGTCACCCTGAACTACATGATGATGTGACACTACAATGCACCGATACAAGTATTGAAAAAAAAAAAAAAAGCTGGGGGTGTAGCTCAGAGTTATAATGCCTCAGGATTCAATCTCCAGTACCAAAGAAAGAAAAAGAAAGGAAGGAAGGAACGAAAGAATGGAGGAAGGCAGAGTCTGTAGTCCTAATTAGTCTCTGCTCTAATTCTTTTTTTTTTTTTTTTTTTTTTTGGCGGTACTGGGGATTGAACTCAGGGGCATTCTACCTCCGAGCTACACCCCCAGCCCTATTTTTTTTTTTTTTATTCTTTATTTTGAAACCGAGTCTCACTAAGTTGCAGAGTGCCTCACTAGGTAGCTGAGGCTGGCCGCGAACCCGGATCCTCCGGTCTCAGCCTCCCGAATGCTGGGATTACAAGCGTGCGCCACCATGCCCGGCTTCTGCTCTAATTCTTCATCAACAGACAAAAACCGAGACATATTTGATCTCGGTTTTATAAACACAGAGACATACTTGGTCTCTGTGTGTCTGGCTCCTGCCCACACCCTGCAGTTTCCTTGCTGCAGTCAGATGATCTGAGCTGGATCTCAGAAAGAGGAATACCTACACCATGTGCACAGGATGGTCTGCAGATTAGGAAGAAAATGGTACAGCTGATTAGCATTTTAATATTAATATAGCCTAATCAAAAAATGGACAAATGAATAGACACTTCACAAAAGAACAAATACAAATGGCCAATAAATGTATGAAGAGATGTTCAACATCATTAGCAATCAGAGAGATGCAAATCAAAACTACCTTGAGATTTCACCTAACCCCCAATCAGAATGGCAATCATCAAGAACACAAACAACAACAAATGCTGGCGAGGGTGTGGAGAAGTGGGAACCCTAATACACTGTTGGTGGGATTGCAAATTAGTGCAACCACTTTGGAAAACAATATGGAGGATCCTCAGATGAATGGGAATGAACCTACCATATGATCCAGCAATACCACTTCTGGGTATCTACCCAAAAGAATCAAAACCAAACTATCAGACCAACGCATGTGTATCTATGTTCATAGCTGCACAGTTTACAATTGCCAACTATGGAACCAGCCAAGATGCCCAACAACAGGTGAATGGATTACAAAACCATGGGATATGTCCACAATGGAATTTTACTCAGCCATAAAGAAGAACAAAATCATGACAGTTGCAGGGAAATGGATGGAACTGGAAAACATTATGTTAAGTGAGATTAGTCAGTCACAAAAAGTAAAAAATCGTATGCTCTCCCTAATATGTGGAAGCTAAGGAGAAAATGGGACATAAGAGGGACTCCAGATGCAGAAGGAGAAACCTTAGATGAGCAAAGAAGGTGACTTAACTGAAGGTGATGGGGGGGGGGCACCCTAATACAAATGATGTACTTTCACAAACATATCAAAGTCAATCACTAAGCCAAACATAAGAAGGAGGGAGAGGGGACAGAATGGGGTAGGAATTGGGGAATGAGTGCTGTGTGCA